>CM046863.1:45427932-45680370 GCA_025617745.1 Heliocidaris erythrogramma
GGGACAACTACCCCTATGACAATTACGGGGGGTAGTTGTCCCTGGGGGTAGTTGTCCGGGGGTAGTTGTCCGGGGGGTAGTTGTCCAGGGGTAGTTGTCCGGGGGGTAGTTGTCCAGGGGGTAGTTGTCCGGGGGGTAGTTTGTCCGGGGGGTAGTTGTCCGGGGGGTAGTTATCCGGGGGGTAGTTGTCCTAGAGGGTGGTTGTCCTAGGGGGTAGTTGTCTGGGGGGTAGTTATCCGGGGGGTACTTGTCCTAGGGGGGTAGTCGTCCTAGAGGGTGGTTACCCTAGGGGGTAGTTGTTCTAGGGGGTAGTCGTCCTAGAGGGTGGTTATCCTAGGGGTGGTTATCCGGGGGGTGGTTGTCCAGGGGGTAGGTGTCCGGATACGGTTTTTGACATTACAATGGCCTTAAGTGATTCGGAGTATGACTGTAATAACTCAGGCAGTTTATAATTATCAAGACCAATATTCTGTGTTTTCTATTGTTAAAACAGAATATATATGTCATTTTCAAACAATTTCCAATATTTTGATGGTGCGTTGCCATAGTAATGGGGCTGGTGCTCACACCCACCATATCGGCGTCAGTTTGAGACCAAACGGATAATAAGAATTATAATTGTTCTACCTGACTGTGACCTTCAAAGCACATAACAAAAAAATGCACACATATGTTATTTCCGTTTTTCATATGTTATTACCATGGTAACAGCCCGAGTGGTCACCCGACATCCAACTTTGTGGCAGTCAGGGAGGATATGATATCCAGGGTCCTAGCTAACAGGGAAAAACATCCTTTCAGGTTGTGGAGACCCTTACTTTATAAGGTGCATTTATTAATTGACAATAAGGTTTCTATAGTAAGAACCATGTTTTGACATGACGGTGACTTCCAATGACTCAGATTTTACTTGCAATCAAACGGGCATCCCAAAATACATATAGTTAGATGGTTACAATTTGTTTTTGTGATATTGAATTACAGATATATGTTATTTTCTAAAATTCCATTCCTTGGTGTGTTACCATGGTAACAACCCTAGTGGTCACGCCCACCACCAACTTTATGTAAAATAGGAAGAATATGAGAGCTGAGGGTCCTAGTTAACAGAAAAACATGATTTAAGATTGTGCAGTGAGTTGTTTTCTATTTTGTATTGATAAATCATAGATATTTTCCACAAATATCAGCATTTTGTGGGACCGTTTCCATAACAAATGCCATTTTACACGCCTTTGACTTCAAATGACTCAGATTGTGGTCGGAATCAGTGGGGCAGCTTGAAATACATATATTAGAGTCCTTAACATATATTGTATGCTGTTAAATGACATACAGTATTTTTCTAAATTGCAGTATTTCGTTATATGTTACCATGGTAACGGCTCTAGCGGCCACGCCCACCATGAACTTTATGGAAAACAGGCAGATTATGATAGCTGAGGGTCCTAGCTAATATAAAAATATAATTTAAGATTGTGTAGACACCTCTCTGTCTATTTTATACTGATAAGTTTAGATATTTTTTTTCCCAAAATATCCACTTTTTATAGTACCGTTTCCATAGAAACGGACATTTTTTGACATGACCGTGATTTCAAATGACCTAGATTTTGGTTTCAATAAGTCAGGAAACTCAAAATACATATATTTATATGCTTACCAGTCATTTTTCAAATTTATGAATTAGAAATATTAGATATTCTAGTAAATTCCTATATTGCCTTGATGCGTTGCCATGTTAACGGCCCTGGTGGCCACACCCACCACTAACTCTATGGCAAACAGGTACTTTCTGATATAGGGTCGTAGCTACCAGGAAAACATCACTAAAAATTGTGCCTAAGAAGGGGGGGGGGGGGGGGGGGGGGGTCTACGTTGGCCCATGGACTACCAGGAGAACTTGTCCTCAAATATTATACCTAAGAATTTTGCATTTTGCACTTCTTCGATAGGTGTGTTATCAAAAAGAATATTATCATGTAGGGATTGAAGAGTATTGCTGAAGAGTATTGCTGTAGGGAATGTTATTTGTTTTCTTTAGGTTTAGAGGCAACGTGTTCGCCTTTATCCAGTTCGAAACAAGTTTCAACTCGGAATTGACTGATGAGAGTAAAATACCTCCCAGTAACATGAGTAAAAAAGGCCAGCACAATAGTATAGTGCACCACTGAAGCCAAGAGTGGCGTAGGACCTATTTCAACTAAAACGAAGTTGTATTTTTATCATAATAAAAAGTTTTGGGCCAAAACGCGCATTTACCCAGTCACTACATTCAGTGCGCAGACCATCCACGCGCTAGTGAACATCAATGGAGCAAGTGTGTAGCCTCTTCCATTACGCGTAGGGAGGGGTGTCCCAAGAGGAACGGAGGGGATAAGCCTTTGTCTATATAATAGAGTGGGCATCATTTCATGAAAGTTGTCAGAAATGCAGGTATGGAAATAACGTTTATATTCACTTGGACGTGCACCCTCCAATACAAATCCAAATACACAATACACTGTACATTAAATTTCACATTTCTCTTTCTCTCTCTCTCCCTCTCTCTCTCCTTCCTCTTTCTCCCTCCCTCCCTCTCCATCCCTCTCCCCCCCTCTCTCTCTGTCACTCTCTCTCTTTACCTCTCTCTCAACCTCTCTCTCACTCTTTACTTTCCTTGTCTTTTTCTTATTCCCTCACTGTTACACGCTAAACATGAAAGTGCACAAACATGTTTCCCCAGCATAGAACATGAATGATACAAGAGTGCAAAATCAACTCGAGTCTAGATGAACAACTAGGCCTATGTACTAGGTCTTAGAGTAGACCTATACTAAATCTACGAGTATTGTACGGCAAATTAGGCCTTCAGTTTTACTGTGTAATGTCATAGGCCTAACTTAGTCAGGCCTAACTTACAGTACAACACGTTTTAAGTTTAACTGCTGTGTGTGTGTTGGGACTTGCATGGAACTGGATTTTATTTTCCTGCTTTTCTCTACAGCAATATTAATTCTACTAGTAGACTATACGGTACATTTTATGGATCATTGATTTACTATTCTGGTCCATTGTGACTGTTACAGTATAAGTCATAAAAGACGAATTTCACTAATACATGTTTGCCTAGTTGGTTTATATCTAACTAAGATTTGTATGCACCCGACTGCACTCTTCGCATGTGTGTGGCCTACAATATACCGGTACGTACGGTACGTACGTTTAGTCTCCCAATCACCTATTGACGAAATGGTACGGCTCAAATCATCAGACTCAGACAGTCATTCAGTTTTTGCAGCAAAGATAAAAAGAAATACACTTGAAAATCCACTCCATACGCTTAAGTTAAACAAATATGAGACTGAAAATGGTCCTATCGATGATAAAATTCCTTAAGTGGTCAGTTTATTTGAATATATCCTGAAAGAAACATGTAAAAGGAGATTTCACGCAATTTTATCTCGACGATCTATTCTCGGTGAATTCAAACTGCGCGGAAGATCTTGAATCATGTGATAAGAATGACGTCATCCACTGGGATTTTGAACCAGATCTCTGATTGGAAGAGTTGATTTCAAGAAAAAAATGATCACTGGATTTCTGTCCAATCAAACTGAGTTTAACATCGACCTGTCAAAATCCGTTCACCCCGCAGTTCAACGAACTTTTAATCTAGAACGATTCTTTGAACAAGTTTCGAGGTGCATACAAATTCTGGAGATTTTGCACTGTTTCCCATAGACAAAGGGTCTGGTATTGGCAACTTTGAGCTAAATATGATCATTGCATTCTGAAATGAATAAAACGAATGATATACCATTCGAAAGGCAATCAAATG
Organism: Heliocidaris erythrogramma; assembly: GCA_025617745.1. Classification (NCBI taxonomy): domain Eukaryota; kingdom Metazoa; phylum Echinodermata; class Echinoidea; order Camarodonta; family Echinometridae; genus Heliocidaris; species Heliocidaris erythrogramma. Next base: position 45,431,753 of record CM046863.1, read on the forward strand.
AACTGTCAGAATCTGTTCACCCCGTCATGAATAGGCAACGCATAAAAATATAAGGATTTATTACAAAAATGTACTTGTAAATTATTGTTCGCATTAAATTACGTGTTATAGTGCGTGCGCGGAACACACGGGGAGCAGATGCGCGTAAGCTTTCATTATGCGGCTTATGTCCACTGCAACCAAAATGCAAGTTGATGTGCAGGGATGCATGCAACTTATATTTTGTTTTTCAAACTTCTAAATATGTTTCATTAATTTTTGAAATATTTTTAAAATCATTTTCGCAAACATATAAGCTCCATCCTAAAGAATGTTATATTCCATTTTACCTGTGCGAGATGTAAGGCTCGTTATAATGGCCAGACCAAACGACATTACATAACACGAGTACAGGAGCACTTGGGGAAGGACAAAAACTCTCACTGCCCACACAGATTTCCAACTCAAAATAAAAGAAGGCCTATACATCAACTGGACCAAACCACAACTCAACCAACAGGTGTACAATGATCAAATAATACTGTCTATGTAATGTTTTGTCCATTCATGTCATTGACCAGCCAGGGGAGGATTTCACTAACGCTTGCGATGCATCGTTAACCCTTCGTAAGGGCTTGAACCCATCGTAAGGGCCTGAACCCATCGCCCGTGGACGATGGGTTGCTTTTCGATTTCACAAAGCTCCATGCCCCCCATGAATAATAGATTCTCTACTTGGATTGACGCCCATGGCAACATGGCAACCTAGCAGATGCTCAAAGGGTGATCGTAGACCCTTCGTAGAGCTGCGATTGGTTCAAAAAGTAACTTCCTGTCCCAACGGAGCGTATGGCGCGAAATCTGTTACAAGTTAAATTCGCTTTATCTATTTGTTTTCATTGTGAGGATCTGATTTAAACTTATCTCAATCATTTGTGGTTCGAATTCTGGTCAAGATAAAACGTTACCCTTTTTTTGAAGGTCATACTTTCTACAAATTCCTGCTTTTAATTATCTTTTAGATGAAATGCTTGTAATTATTTTATAAAACATCTTTTATTTCTTTTCTTTTTGATTTATTTTTTTGGTTAATGTAGGGCCTGTTATTCATTATCATTGCATTCATTCTTTTTTTTTTTTTTTTTTGGGGGGGGGGGGGGCGGACAAATAAATTTAAACCATGTGCCCCCCCCCCCCCTCAAGAAAAAGGAATATGGTAACTTTATGAGAAAATGTTTGCACTTTTCATCCCTCTCTCCTTTTCACCGATTTTTGTATTCTAACTCATGAATAAATTACTTGCTTCTCTATTTTGCTTAGCCTCCCCGCCATTCCTTTCTTTTTTCCTCTTTCTCTCTTCTCATTACTCAACATTTCTTGTCTCTCTTTCTCTCCTATAAGCTTACTATATAGATATATATTAAAGTATACACCCCCTGTTCTTGAATCATTTATTGCACTCTTGCTACTTGTTTCCTCCCCCCCCCCTCTCCTTTTCACCCTCTCTCTTTCTGTCTCTCTGTCCTTATTGTTTTGAAATATGATATTGAAACAATATTATGCATAAATCCCTTTCATAATATATTTTTCAGCACGTGTTAATCTAAGAATTTCAACTTGTTTTACACATATTGCAAATCTCATGAGTATAAAGTATAAACATATATGAGATACAAATCCAACTGGCAATGTCTATCATTCAAAGTTTACAGCTCCACATGGATTTTATTAGTTAACGATCAAAGAAGTAACACACAAAGTGGCTGAAAAAAAAATCAAACTATTTCCTGATATTTACATACAGTTGCTTGGTGAAAATTGCAATGAAAGTGTTGTTAATCCCAACTCAATGTCATCCAATCTAAATCAACAAATATTCGCATTGGATTTCCACAGAGACGTACGGACACATTTGCCAGCATAGCCTATATCAACTTACTTTCGGGCATAAACTACCCATATATTGCGATATCCGGACACCTCGTTGCCCGGGGGGGGGGGGGCTGCAGCCCCATTGCCCCCCCCCCCCCCGCCGCCTATGAATTCGGATTGAATCAATATACTTTTTAGAGAATTTATAGTTTAGGTTCAAGTTAAAGTTCAATTGGCTGTTTTCTTTAACATGAAAATATTGCGTATGGGATATTTAGATGACAATACCATTCCAAAACAGAACTATGCCATAATGAATGTATAATCCAAAATAAATTTTGATTATGCATTTTGAGAATCCTATAACTTAAAAGGCTGTCAGCAGAATATGGTTGATATAAACCCCTCAAAAAAAGTTCTGCAATTCAAGTTTAAGCATTTATATCTCTCTAGTAACTGTATGATCATCATCAAGTTTGATATCATTATAAAGCTTGTTTATTCACCTTCACAATGATACCACATTTGTATTGATTATGTAATCACGGAATGTGCAGTGCACCTAAATATAGGGCAAAGTCAAAAGTGAAAAGTTGCAGAATGCATTGTTATTGTTCACACTGAGTTCTTAACTGGAATGAAAGGTTTTGTTTCTTTGTTTTTGTTCCTTTTGGTTTGTTTATTTTTTTGTATTAGGTGTGCATGTTTCTGCTGTAATCTCTTGTTTGGTGGACAAATATTGTTTTCAGTGATTTTGAAGTGAAATTAATCTTTTATTTTAAGATGGAATGTGTTTTAATCAGCAGCTGATTGTGATAAAATTAATATTGTGTTTTGGTTTCATGCAGAATATTGCAAGTTTCCACCTTAGCAGTAAACAACTGCGGTGGGGAAAAAAGTCTCCCCTCAGCAAATTATCTCATTTTCAGCCATGTAACCCTATCACAGAAACATAAGCAACACAAACTCTCCTCTTCTCTTGGATTGCTTTTCACTTCAACAAACACATTCCCCTTTCTTGATGTGAACTCATGTTCTTTAACTCTCTCTCCCCTCTCTAACGAAACAAAAACAAACAAATGGCAAAATGTTTGGCACTTTTTATTGAGTAACATGCACATCAAATGCGGAATACCAAAGGATCAGAAGTTCAGTAGCGAGTAGAAGATCCGAATACAGCTACGACAGCCTGGCATCTCCTCCTCATGCTTGTCACCAGCCTGGTGATGCGTTGCTGTGGGATGAGGTTCCACTCTTCGATAAGGATCTGTCGCAACTCAGCCAGTGTAGTGTGATCTGTCACTCTGGCGCGTACAGCACGGCCAAGCTGGTCCCACAGGTGCTCGATTGGGTTCAAGTCAAGGCTGTTCGCAGGCCAATCCATCCTCGTCACTGCCTCCTCCTGCAGGTATTCGGTTATGACCCTTGCGCTGTGTGGGCGGGCGTTGTCATCTTGGAAGATGGCATTTGGTCCAAGATTGCGCATGTATGGGATGACCTTTGGCCGAAGAATGTTGTCTCGGTATCTCTCTGCTGTCAGGTTTCCATCAACGATGATAAGCTGTGTCTTTCCCTCAGCAGATATGCCACCCCACACCATAACACTGCCTCCTCCAAACGCTGTTAGCCGGTCGATCCAGCAGTCAGCGAAGCGTTCCCCACGGCGACGCCACACTTTCACCCTTCCGTCCAGTTTCCTCAAGCAGAATCTGGATTCATCTGTAAATAAGGACATTCTGCCACATTTCCCTGTTCCATCGAAGATGTTGCAAACACCAGCGTTGACGGGAATGACGATGCAAGGCCGAAAGTGCAGGTCTTCTTGCTGCCTTGTGAGCTCTTAAATTGGCTGCGTGAAGTCTGCTCCTGATGGTCTGGTCGGAGAGTCGCTTGGCAAATCTTCGAGCAAATCGTCCTTGCAGGTTCCTGGAAGATAACCTTCGATTCCGCAGGGCAGAAAGGGTCAGGAAGCGGTCTTCTTGTTGGGTTGTCTTCTTTGGACGAACACTCATTGGTCTGTCCTTGACATCCCCAGTTTCCCGGAACTTTGCCAATAATCTGCAGATGGTACTGGGACTCACTCCAAATTGAGCAGCAACTTCTCTTTGGGGAATACCGGCTTCGATTTGGCCGATTGCTCGAGCCTTCTCAACATTTGATAGACGTGGCATGTTAACATACGCGAACAGCTACTCTTTAAAAGTAAGCACTGCCAAGCATAAAACTTGTGCAAGTCACATTTCATCTATCAAACAGGAAATAAACTTGTTGAATCATTCATGACCCATTTAACATCATTCACACACACACCCGACGTTGCAACAAAAGCAATAGACAATAGCCAAGATAGCCATTCAATTCAAAACTTTTCACTTTTGACTTTGCCCTCTATTCAGGGGTGCTGTGCATTCAAGGGTGATATAACCATTACAAATGGGGCATGGATGTGAAGGGGGATAAATGAACTTTCCAATGATCTAAAAATCAAGAATGATTAAAAAGCCGCTAAAAAGATATCAAGGCTCAAAGTTGAATTGCAGAACTTTTTTTTGAGGGGTTTATAAATATATAAGGATGTAGCTTTACTCGTGTCATATAAAACTTTACTATTGGCTAAGTGGGAGTCAAATATAACAGAGAAGTTGGTAAATTATGCACAAATTAGCATTCGACATCATCATTTTACAAATAATGTCAGTAGTCACATTAAAGAAATATAAAACCTTAATTAGTACTAATCACGGCCAAACTCTAAGGAAACAATTTTCTTGTTGAATAACATTACAAAGAGCAGGCCAGTCTGAATGCAACTTAATAAATAAGTAAACATTATGGCACTGAATTAAACTTCAAAAAGAGAATATCACCTTTATCAAGTGTACTTGTAAGAAAAAGAAACTTGAAAGAGAAAGTAGCAGAAATTCCAGATGGCATTCAGTAAGTTCCTCATATTCTTTGGGTATAAGGAAATCAACTTTGGTATTTCAATATTAATATCTACCGTACAAACTTACAACATATCAACATACAATGATTGCTAACAGAGGCATCACCTGCGGCAATATAATAATGGGGCGAGTCGTGGACTGAGGGGCAATTAAAATCATTGGGGGGGGGGGGGGAGCTCACAGTGGCAGACCAAAAATAATTAACTACTAAAATTGGACTCCATATCTCTCCAAATTAATCCTAATTGTACGTGTACCCAACTCACTGAACATCGACACGTTGGATGTGTAATCGCCCCTAAAATTAAACTGTTATGCTCCTCTCCTTGTTTATTTTCTATCAAACGATTGCACCAATAACTGTTTTTAGTAGTCTTCTGCACAAAAGACAATCATTTTTTGAAACACAATAATCATAATTATAAGTTTTACCACTATCCCGCATTCAAACTAGTTCATAAGTAACAATGGGATGAGAGTCCTCTGTTGATTTCTTGAAAATCAATGGACCCGTTGAAATGTGATTTTAAAAACCTCAATTTTCTCATATTTTTAGTGTCATCATCACCTTGTCAATTAGTAGGTGACGCATCTCAGGTATTTCTTTCTTTGCTGCTTTCTTCACTTTCTTTCCTTCTCTCCCTCCTTCCTTCACGGAATTCATGTGATTATGATCTAATAAAAAGTGAAGAAAAAGACGTACACTGTATGACTTTAATATTCTTAATTTCCAGTCAAAATTAAAAAGAGGAAAGACGAAGCTGTACATGTATCTTTCTTAAAAGTCAGGAGTTGATTCTGAAATTGTTCCATCAATGTATCTTTATTTTCAAACTAGGTAAGGATGTAAGCCCGCTTTTTAGGATTTTCAAAATGTAAAAAGCTGAATAGACAAAATTGGATTGAAACATGAACCGCTCTAACAGACAAGCGAGATTTCACACAAAAGAGAGAGAGAGAGAGAGGGGGGGGGGGGGTGCAAAGGGGGAAAAGAGAGAGAGAGAGAGACTGTTCAAGGCTTGGGAGAGTAGGATCAATGCAAAGAAATATTTAAAAAATCAGAGGTATATTTTTAAGGGGCATTATGTTCCATGTTTCTAGAACACTGAATCAACAAAACACAATAGTAATAATTATAATAAAATGAATTTTTGCAAAGTGGATATTCCATATGTGACTAAATCCTCCCTTCCAAAAGGTATCATCTCTACCCTCCCGTTGCGACATCTGCAGTCTCGCCTCAAGCACATATTTTGTTGAACGTATTCTCCACCTATTGAAAAAGTCAAGTGACAAAAAGAAGAAAAAAAGATTAGGGGGCAGGGGGATTTGGGGTGTTGCTTTTTGTTTGTTTGTTGTTGTTGTTGTTCATCATCTTGATCTGTTTGACAACGCATATCATACAGAAAAGCTTGCGGGGGTGATAGTAAAATATGATTTAGTATCAAGCATATCAAGCAACAAAAACAAAAAGTTTTGATATAATTTTTGGTGGCAATTTAGTGTATCGATTGCATCACACTTATGGGGTGTTGCAAGAAAGTTGCAATCAATTGCAAATTGTAAAGCAAATTAGAACAACCATTCTGAATGGTTCAGGGTCTGCCCATTCAAGAAGATTGGTCACTACCGATCAGTTGCAACTTTCTTGCAACACCCCATTAGATGTTCTTAGTTTCAGACTATCTGAAACTTAGGAGTCCATGCAAATGTTAATACAAACATAAACCTACATGTTTTATTCCAGCTACATGACAATTTCTTCAAGATTTCGTTGAAGTCCTCCACTCTCTTCCGCATTTTCTCCTAACTCTTGTCACTTCTTCCTATGAGGCTACATCTTCATCTTCTTCCATCCCGGCACAAGTAAAGATGAGACCTTTGGAATTTGCAAGGTTACGCAGAGCTCTCATGCTAGTCTGACTTCTGAAAGTAAAAGAAAATAAGGAATAGGTTATTATTTAGTAAATCAATTTGGATGTGATTTTTTAAAAAGGGGGGGGGGGGGGGTAGGAGATTTTTCTTTCATCGGTCTGAAAAATCAGTTGGAGAAGAATGAACGAACAACATGGCTCATGATTATTTTTTTAAATCCAGCTACAATATGCAAATGTAGATCTAACGTTAGATCAGACCCTAGCTTAGGCTTAGATCATTGGTCTACTGAACAAGAAATTCCAAAGAACTCAAGACAAATCAAAGCAAGTAAACTATCTAAAAGCACATTCCCGGACAATTCAGTAATTCACCCAGTTGGGAGCCAGATTCACTCAATGTAAGAAAGGTAAAGTCTAGGAAAGTACAAGAATACACCAGACGGTGGTCTGTATCTGTAGTATCGAAGACGAAGGAGAAGAAGAAGAAGAAGAAAAAGAAGACTCTAACAAGTTGGACCCTGTTAGACAGTCCTAAAGTGAGATCTAACAATGTTACTGTTACTTTAGTCTAGTCAACACTGCTGGTTCTACATTGTCTATGTCTGATCCCATCAAACAAATTTTTAACAATTAACACTGAGATTCATTTTGAGTAGATGTAACCGTTCAAAAGTTAGATTCTAATCTTGAGTCTACTGTCATAAGTTAGAATAGAATATATCTACGTTAATCCTAAGATACACCACTTAGATCGAATAGATCTTGGTCTACTAATCAGTACTAACTTAGTTAAGACATTAACATTAGTTCCGTCCCTATTTCCAGGTTTTTTTTAGATAAAGCCAAAAGGGAATTTCTTGTTTATTTATCGTTTCATACAAAGAGAACACTGTGGTAGAGTTTGTATTTTGTTATCGACATTGATTAGTCTATGAATACATTTTGTTACATAAATTTGATCTAAAGTTAGTCACTTAGTCTTACTCTTACTATTAGTCCTTTTATACTCAGGCCCGTATTCTGAACTCCGGTTTAACTTAAACTCCAGTCTAAGTTAAACCAGAGTCTAACTAAACCCGACTTAGACTGCATGTCGGGTTTAACTCCATTTCTGTTTCTGAAAGTCCAGTTTAGTTAAACTAGAGTCTAAGTCCAGTCTAAGTTAAACTGTGGTTTAGTTGCCATGGAGATGTAGTCTGCTGCTACTGCGCATGCCCAGTAGAGCTGAATTTATCTTCAAGAAGACTGAAATTTGCTTATTCCTTTCATTTTTAGGATGTTTAATCAAGAAATGTTATGAAATAATCTATACACAAATTAAAGGCATACCATTTGGCACTCCATTTGTCATGATTAGCCTACTGGAGTTTTGTGGATCATAGTGAACGACTATTTAAGGTTAGGTTGGTCGGTTTATGCATTCAGTATGCATTATGTATTCAGCTCTTTCTTCCATTTCAAAATGGCTGGATCCCTAGCGTCGGCTGGGGGGGGGAGCGGACCGGCAAGAACCCCCCCCTTTTTTTTTTTTGCTTGTAGGATAATTACAGAGGAAAACATCTGATAACCACTGTCCCCACTGAACAACTTTTTGAGGGCTGGCGAAAAAAAAATCATGGTAGACTCTAGATCTAAAACTAAAGTTAGATCTACATGTATCCAACAATTAGGCCTGCAATGTCCATCATGTGGGAGCAGAGCGGATGAAGGATTTTGTATTTGAAAAGGGGCTCAATTTAGTAAAGTAATTGACACACAACAAAAAGTAAAACAAAAACAAAAAGCTTCAGATTTGGGGGTTGATTTCAGGGAAATAAAAAAGTTTGATGACTTAGAGTTACGTCCGGCAATTAAAGCAAAGCAAAAATGAAAAATAAAAAAATGGGGGGGGGGGGGGGGTGTCCGCACCTCGAGAACCCCCACCTGCCACTGATTGGTGAGGCAAACGCAACACCGTCACTTTGTAAATTTGACTAGGCTTAGGTCTAGATTCAGAGCAAAAGGAACGGACCCAGGCTATAGACCTCTTTATAATTTATAGCCTGAGAGATTAGATATCAATTTTGTTTTGAGGCACAGGGGCCATTTTGAAAACAACAAAACAAACAAAAAATAAGATATAGGCCTACCGTATCTAGATCTAGGCCTAGACTAGAGGTAATTAATTAAAAAAAAACAGTTAGAGCTAGACCTATACCCTATACAGTAGGCCTACTTTTAGACCAAAAAACAAACTTGTTCGTTTCATTTAATTGAAAAGTCAAAAAAACAAACTTGTCCAAAAAACAAAAAAAAAACAAGTCAAAAAACAAACTTGTTCGTTTCATTTAAAAAACAAGAAAAAAAAAAAAACAAGTCCAAAAAAAAAAAAAAAAAAAAAGTCCAAAAAACAAACTTGTTCGTTTCATTTAATTGAAAAGTCAATACGGTTGTACACTTTACCGGGTACCATATGAAGGGCACATTTTCGGAGATAATGTAGTAGGCTAGGCCTACGCAATTTGAATGCATGTAATCAAGAGTTAGGCCTAGGCCTAGCTAGATCTACTTCAGACATCTATAGATCTAGGCCTAGGCCTATGTCATAGATCTATAATAAAAAAGGGCACTGTGTTACTTTAGAACCTGACGTTAGTTGCTACTAGCTGCTGCATGGCCTACAAAAATAATCTGGTGACAATGCATTGCCAAGTTCCTGGACTAACTTTAATTATTAATGTTTCTCCTTTTTCCAAGACAGCATCTCGACTCTAAATAGACATAACGTCAGACATACTTTATAAATGGCTTTAAACAGTAACATATTAAAACATTAAAACGATAACAAATTAAAATGATAACGAAGCTTTTCGATCTGCAACTCATCAGGTTATCACGCATGCAGATATGAACAAATAACAAGACAATAAACTACTTATACTGAAAGCTAAACTTTATAGTGAAAGTTGTAAAGACTAAACTACGTTTGAATATTAGTCTAAGACTAAGTCTACTGTACTAACTTATAGGCCTATATAGATTCTAAAAGTTATACCCTATTTTAGTACGATCGAAGGTTGAACTTGAAGTAAGATATTGGCTATACTGTTAGAGGTCGAGCAGGGTTTAATTTTAACGTTACGGTTATGAGTGAGTCAGCTGTCAAATTTTGAAATTGCAGGCGGAATTGCAATAATCTCTGCCTCTGGAGCTGAGCTCTTATTGATCTGTTTTTCTAGTTTCGTTGAATTTTTTTTTCTGTTGCTGTAACTTCGGAACCCAACTTCCCAACAACGGTCAGCTCCGACTGCCTAGCCTGGCTCAGCTAGCTAGCTCAGCACTGCGTGGGATGAGATAAAAGGGTATCGGTCGCGTCGGCTGGGCCGGCCGGCCCGGCTCGGGTTAGGGTGTAAAGAGCTATGCTTGCTCGCGCGCGAGCGCGGAAGATTGTTGCAAAGTCAGTTCTGCGATAATGACAGCGCTTGTCACGAATACTGCCGGTAAACGTTAAATCTAACTACGATTCTAGATCCAGCCAAAAAGAAAAAGAAAAAGAAGATTTTCCTCTTTACGAAGGTAAATTTACCTTTCTCTAAGCTGGTGCCAACAGACTTTAAAGTCTAACAGTAATATTACAGACAAAATGTTAGACTTGTCTAGTTAGAGTTAGAGTCAGACTGAGCTAGATCTATTTTATGATTAGACTTCTATATATATTTTGTATATAGAAGTGTTAAAGATTCAAACCATTTTGCTACGGGCCATGATGAAATTTCATCAATAAACTACTGTAAATTCAATTCAATTCTTCTCCACTTCGTTTCCACACACGTACGCTACAACTACTCGGACATCTAACGTAGATAGCAATGCAAATAGGTTCTCTACCGCTCAGTTCACATCGCTAGCAACGCAACACCGCATTGAGCAAAGACAATAACAACAATGTAAACTCCTGTGTAGATAAATACAAAATCTTCAACAGGATGTGCAATTGTAGATTGACTTACCTTATTGACATTGTGACAGTCGTTAACATCCGTTTTGGTGAAGTTAAGAACAAAAATCACTTGAAAATCAGTAAATCACAAATGATCGCACACAAATCCCGCGGGCTAAAATTGACCTCATCCTCGTTCAAGAAGTATTTATCGAATAAAAGTGCATCGTTGCTGCGACGGGTTTTGTGAAATCCTCTGATACAACTCCACGCAGCTGCGATGAGAAGGCTGCGAACGATGGGTCTTGCGATTAATCGCTCGCGAATGTTAGTGAAATCTTCCCCTGGTCCTACCCTATTACCTTAATTAATGGCATACAGTATACTTATTCACTCATGTTGATTTAGATTTTCTTTGTAATCAGAGAGTATATATAAAGTTGATTCTGTTGTAAAAGATTCAGGCTGACGATGGAGTTTGCGTGACTCCGAAACATGTACCATTCCTTAGAGAGAGAGAGAGAGAATTGATCAACATACCTGGATGTGCGCAGTATAAGCTTATTTTGTCCCTCGCTTCTTCAGTCGTTCTGACGTCATATTCAGGGTGATCGCGTAGTAGATACTTAGCAACCAACTTGACTAATTCCCCTGTATGTTCAGATACGTCATAGGGACATATGTCCATAGGCATTGCAGGGCATGTTCGACCACCAAGAATGCCTGTTATTTTACATGAAATAGTAAAGCTTCAGATTGACCATTAATTCATTATTGTGAGATGCCGACATGTACCTTTCGTGTTTTCTTTTAATAATTTATTTTCGTAATAAATAATGAGAGAAGAAATGGAATGTGAATGCAAAACCAAATATTTAAATGTTAGTCATTCGATGATTACATTTATATACGAGCATACGAATATTAAAACCTTGTTTTAAAGCCACCCTTTTCTGCGTTTCCAATAGGGCGATCTCAAACATGTTTAATTTACGACCGGCGAAAAAATGCTTAAACTGTCATTGTAAACCGTGATTCGGGGGGGGGGGGGGGATGCTTGAGCGCACCCTACATGTTTACGTGATTGAATTTCTAAAAGTGTAGTACGTATATTATTACAGGACGAATTTGCAGTTTCATTGATACTTGACAAATCTGAACTCCTAAAAGAATTCAATCTCTATCTCTCTCTGTCGTTCTCGGTCGTTCTCACCCCACGCCCCCCCCCCCCCTCTCTCTCTATCGCTCTGTCGTTGTAACCCATAATAATTTTTTTTCGCCAGACCTTCCAAAATTCGCTCAGTGGGGGGGGGGGGGGCACAATCGACAAAAGGGCGGATCCTTTATGGTCAAAATGCATACTTTTCTTCCAAGGAGGGGGGGGGGGGGGGGGGGGTGGGCACGGGCCAGAAGTGCTCCCAACCTGGATCCGCCAATGACTATAACATTGATATTGAGTTATTGACTGAAATCAAAAGTTTTGAAGCCAATTACTCACCCTCAATCTCTTGGTTGAGTATGAAGAATGTGAATGCGAGCTTCAAATACTGTTAAAAGAGAGAGAAAGTTAAATTTTCTACGTGTACAGATGAAAATAGATCGATGTCTGTCGTAATAACTATAGACAATCGGATCGGCAATCCAACATTATTTGCTGAGGCGACAATTGCTTTTAGGTTTATTTGCTCAAAACCGTAAAGTTATGGTATAGGTTTGCAATTGGGTTTTAGATTAGGTTTGAGTTTAGTGTTATAGGCATATTGCTAGGCCCAAGGTGCAAGTCAGGAATTCGGTTATTGTAAGAAATTAACCACGCAGGAACCTGTGCCGTGCAACCATACTAGCTAGTAAACCTGAAAGGTTGATTACATAAGGTTTGTGTACAATAGACTCAAACCTGCCTAAAATTATAGAGTGAAAAGCGCTGGACACAGACCATTGTTCCGACGTTTGCTGCAGCGACATAAGCTTGGGCGGAAAGCGCTCGATCCGCCGACATTTGATCCAATCAAGCGACAATTCCTCCGCGACATTAGCACCGTCGAAGAAAATGAATATGCGACAATATCATTGCTCCGCAACAATTGCTCATGCGACAATTTCTCCGCCGACATCTGCTCCGTCGATAAAATTTAATGCATATATACATGTAACTATGCGACAATTGCTCCAACGACCACCTTACATAAAGTCCTCATCAAAATTGAACGCAACGAATTCAGAACAATAGCTGTTGTTGGTGTTTTGGAATTTCTTCTACCACTTTACTTTCTGATTTTTCCTATATATAATTATTCATCTATATGCCTTATTATTTTGCTCCCCCCCCCCTCTCTCTCTTTATCTTGGACAGTTTTAACAAAACTGAGTACATGATGGCGAAGATTTATTTCTAAATAGCCATTTTGTGTACTAGTCATGAAAAAATGGGGAAAACAAGCTAGTCCTGTATGTGGGTTGTTGCGAATTGCTAAAGTTCATAGGTTCAATTTAAGAGTGTAATAGTGAGGGAAAGGGAATACACGCCCAAATTATGGGGAATTGGGGGAATTAAGTGTCCGCTCCCGGGCCTACCGCCACGTGGAGCTTCCATAATGCCTCGCAAACAAAACACATTGACATAATTATATTATACTTATTGATATGGCAGATACTCTATCAAACAGAAAATATCATAATAATGCCTCGAGCTCCCTGACTCCCCATTTTTATATATATATATAAACAAAAGTAATATAAACATGAAAGATACCAGTACATGTATTATCAAAGTACGGCAATCATTCTGGGTTGCCAAGTTCAACTTTTTAAGCTGGTCAAGCGGGGTATTATAAGTGTTTGCTCCCGGGTCTCCCTCAACATGCAAATATTGACTAAATTGTACAGGTTTTTTTCTCTCTAAGCTGGTCATAATTATGCCTGGAACCAGCTCCCCGGCTCCTGCCGACCTGAGCTGGTGTCGGCTTATTAACACAGACAAGAATCAGAGCAAATGTCAAGCGTATTGCAGCAACAATCAAAATAAAATCCTTCAAAGGCCTATGTACGTTGAGTCCATTGGCGTATTGGGGGAGGGGAGGGGACTTGCGGATGTGTCCTCCCGCTCAAAACTTGCCCTTGGTACTACAATGCCCGTGTCGGTATACATTCGGTTGTGTGGAAGAAAACACGAAGGAAGAAATAAAGAAAAGGGCAAGGAAGAATTCAAGAAAGAGAAAAGAAAGAAAGAAAGATAGAGAGAGAAGATCCTGTGGTGAGGGGCAGTTGCTACCCGCTATGAAAATGCTATGGGCGAAAGTTTGCCCATCACCATTAAATGTGGTTAATAATGGGGTAAAAAATAAAACGTTTTTTAAAGCTTGCTCTCTTCGCTAGTATTCATGTCAAAATGCCTGTTTCAAATAAATGATGTTCTTAATCTCCCTCACTTTCATGTTCAATGCCCATTTCCCGAGTAATAATTTCGGCCTGCTCGTTTCGTTCGCTCGTATTCATGTAAGGACGGGTTCTTAATTAATTTTATCCGTGGGCCAAAAATATTTCTGAAATTACGTCGTGGGATTTTTGTCTTGCATTTATAGCGTAGCTAGGGTGACTTCTCTAGAAACAAGAAGTTTTCGATCAGCAATCATTCTTATTCCAGCAGCGGATGCCCGCATATCATAATATATTTGCAGCGAGGCGTCCGACTATATCCTCGAATTCTGCAAGTATAGGTGTACATTATAAATTGTGTATTTTTTTTTCGTCCCTAGCAGCGCTCACTGAAAATCTAGAGTGAAACTTACTGGGAAGGCAAACAAATTGGGCATGCAACGGGAGGCGCAGGAATATATTTTAGAAAGGTTATAGTCATGTGGTGTATTTTGATGGCGAAATTATACTTTATCACCCAAAGAGTGTGTTTTCCTTGCTCGCTTCGCGAGCTCGTAATGTTTAGAAACAAGGTGGTTTTGGACAGCAAACATTTGCAACAGCGAAGTATATAATATTTGGCAGTGAGGTGACGAAATATACCATTTAAATATCTTATAAATCCAGAGTGTATTTTGACCACAAGACTTCTTTTTAGCAAGAATTGGTAATTTTTGGATCGCTCGCAAAATAAATAAAAAAGTATGTGTGTTGGGGTGCGTGGGGTGAGGGGTGTGTATACTCAAATGTGAGCAAGAAATTTCGGTAAAATATTTCGCCCATTCCCCACCCCACTCCTCGAAACGGATTTACGCAGGTTTCATCAATCTTCCAAATTTGTCTCCCTCCAAACGTTCACCACCCCCCCCCCCCTCCTCGAAATGGATCTACGCCACTTTCATTGTACTTTCATGGGATAAGCAGTTAGAGGTACGGTAGCAATTGTCTCGACATACAAGTCATGTATTTGGACGGAGTAATTCATATTCTTTTTCTTCGATGGAGCTAATGTCGCGGAGGAATTGTCGCTCGAATGGAGCTAATGACGGCGGATCGAGCGCTTTCCTCCGGAGCTAATGTCGCCGGAGCAAATTTCGGCGAAGAAATTGTCGAGGAGCAATTGTCGCATATTCATTTTTATCGACGGAGCAGTTGTCGAGGAGCAGTTTTCGCTCGATAGGAGCAAATGTCGACGGAGCAATTGTGGCGGAGCAATTGCCGTATTTTTAGGAGCATTTGTCGCCGGAGCAAATGTCATACATCCGTCAGAGCATAATATTATCACCTTCCACATAGCCAAACTATTTTCGCCCTCCCTCACCCCCCCCCCCCCAAAAAAAAAAAAATGTTCGTTTACCAGCTGAGCACCCATTGTACAATACTTTAAGTACTTTTTTCTACATTGTAAAACAAAAAAGGAGAGAAAATAACACCACTGCATGTTTTCTTTTTGCTTCCCTTTTTTATTTTCTGATTAATTTTCATCAGTCACTATTCATATCCGTCCTCCATTCACTACCACAAATGGAAGAACAGTGGCACTATGTAAGTGCCACTCAAATGGGCTATCCGCCTTATCATATTATGATTACCATGTATATATTAACTTTTAATGTTGTTATGGAAATAAAAACAACCAACCAACAAACAAACAAATTATTTCACCGTGCCTACATCTTTGAAACAAGCTTGCTTTCATGTAGATCCCATCATATTTTTCCCAGTTAAATCAGTACTCTATATGGACCACTTACTTTTATGTAATTTATGTATGTGTCCTTAAATGTAATTTCATCACAAACAAAAACTTGCACTTTATTTTTGAAATGTAAATGCAACATGAGAAATATGAAAATAAATAAAATGAAATGAAAATTTAACATATATGTCAAACTGTGATTTGTATTTCAAACGATCATCTGAATATATTATCATCATGGTTATTATCAGATTGCAAATTTAGACAAAAATTATAAAATTATTATAATTGAAGATAGCAGATACTTACCATACTTCAACCACCATCAGACAACTCTGTATCAACCTGTGCAGAATGTTCAGGATGCATAATAATGTTATGGCAGCGACATTCCATCTCCAGCACATCTGAGTAGCCAGCATGTTCGTGGATAGGAGGGGCAGGGGTTGATGAGGGATAGCCCCAAGTAAAAGTAACGACAAGTTAATATTATCTTAATATCGACATAGTGCTGATATTATGATGAAATATATAAATATCTATTTCAGGGGGGGGGGGGGGGTGAGTAATTTCACCACCCCCTCTTGGCCCTTTGGCTACGCCAGTCTCCAAAGCGCTCGTAAAGGATAAGGTCAAAGCTTTATCTTACACTATTCCCATCGATTTTCATAGCAATATCAGCGGGAAAATCTCATTAATTATGGGTAGCTTTTGACAAAGTCGTAATTGTTGCGCATGAATGACATTGTCGCATATTCATTTTCTTCGATGGAGCTAATGTCGCGGAGGTATTGTCGCTCGAATGCAGCTAAAGACGGCGGATCGAGCGCTTTCCGCCGGAGCTAATGTCGCCGGAGCAAATTTCGGCGGAGCAATTGTCGAGAGCTAATGTCGCATAATAATTTCTATCTACCGAGTTTATTTTCGCAGAGCAATTGTCGCATGTTCATTTTTATCGACGGAGCATAACCGTCCTCCATTCACTACTACAAATGGAAGAACAGTGCACTATAGAAGCCTTCCACACTCCCTGCTGGACCGCTCCAAGTTAGACCGCTCTAACGGTTGTTGAAGAACACTTTGCTTGCTTTCACATTCCGCGCATTTTTATGCCTCCGCCCACCGAAGGTGGGTGCCGGAGGCATTATGTTTTCGGGTTGTCCGTCCGTCCGTGCGTCCGTCCGTGTGTCCGTGCGTCCGTCCCACTTCTCGTTACCGCGATATCTGAAGAATCTTGGTACTAGTATGTATCCCCATACGAAGATGAACTGATTAGATTTTGGGGTAAGTAGGTCAAAGGTCAGAGGTCACAGAGGTCAATTTACATGAAATTACATAAAAATTCTTGGTTTTTAGCACCGTTACCACGATATCTCAAGAACTATCTGAGGTGAGAACTTCAAACTTGGTACTAGTATGTTTCCCTATATGAAGATGAACTGATTAGATTTTGGGGTAAGGAGGTCAAAGGTCAGAGGTCACAGAGGTCAATTTACATGAAATTACATAAAAATTCTTGGTTTTTAGCACCGTTACCACGATATCTCAAGAACTATCTGAGGTGAGAACTTCAAACTTGGTACCAGTATGTATCCCCATAGAAAGAGGAACTGATTAGATTTTGGGGTAGGTAGGTCAAAGTTCAGAGGTCACAGGTCAATTTACATGAAATTACATGGAATTAGTGGTTTTTAGCACCGTTACCGCGATATCTCAAGAACTGTTTGAGGTGAGAACTTCAAACTTGGTACCAGTATGTATCCCCATAGAAAGAGGAACTGATTAGATTTTGGGGTAGGTAGGTCAAAGTTCAGAGGTCACAGAGGTCAATTTACATGAAATTACATAAAAATTCTTGGTTTTTAGCACCGTTACCACGATATCTCAAGAACTATCTGAGGTGAGAACTTCAAACTTGGTACCAGTATGTATCCCAATAGAAAGAGGAACTGATTAGATTTTGGGGTAGGTAGGTCAAAGTTCAGAGGTCACAGAGGTCAATTTACATGAAATTACATGGAATTAGTGGTTTTTAGCACCGTTACCGCGATATCTCGAACTATCTGAGGTGAGAACTTCAAACTTGGTACCAGTATGCATACCCATAGAAAGATGAACTGATTAGACTTTGGGGTAAGTAGGTCAAAGGTCAGAGGTCACAGAGGTCAATTTACATAAAATTACATGAAATTACTGGTTTGTTTCATAAAATTAATTTTCTAATGCCTTTAATTTTTATGTCACACACACTGTGGTCTCAGTAGAATGAAAAGGCCATGGTGTTCAGACCAAGAGTAGTAATAATTGAAATTCATTGTCTCAGACGTTTATAGTCTATTAGTAGGGTGGCTACTGCAGCGGGGTTCGCGGTCAGCCACTCGTGATCATGCATGCGTGTTGTGCGTGTTGTGTGGCTGAGCTTTGCAGAGCATTTCAAATGCTCTGTAATTTGCATTTCCAATTGCTTTTCATAATAAATTTTACATGAAAACAATTTTTGTTTGTATTTATTTCTCTTACCTTTCATAGTAGTGAAAGTCTGTATATCTGATAAAAATCCAGGAAATCTAGCGCTAGTTCACAGAGGTCACGTAGTAAAACGTATTTCAGAAGCAACTACTTCCGTCAATTCGTCAGCTGGCCCTTTCTTTACATTTCCACTTCACTTTTTCTGAATGAAATTTCATAGTGATGACATCACCTAAAAGGGGATAAGATATTTGATAGAATGATCACATATGAAAAAAATCGCAACTTATTTTTTTATAAAAAAATATATTTATCAAAAATGAAATGAAATAATTTTTTTGTCTTTTGTGCATTTTAAGTGAAAAGATTTGTAATTTTGTTGGACCAATCCTTTTAAGAGTGTACATGTATGCCATACATTTCCAATCCGGTGATGGCGGAGGCATAAATTCCGACCGCGCGCGGTCGAATATTCATCTAGTTTATGTCTGAAATCGCTCAACTAGTCAAAGTGGTTTTGTTGCTATGGCAGCTCAGGTAAGCGGGTTAATTTTTTCGCGCGGAAATCAAACCGCATACTGCCTGCCTGATGCATTTATCTCTATATCTTTCCAAGGCTTCTCTTTTTTCCATTTTCCCCCTTTTTTTCTTTGTTTTCATCATCCTATCGTCTTTTCTTTCTTTAGATTTCTCATGTCATTCTATCATTTTCCCTTTCTATCTGTTCTTTCTTTTCATCGTTCTATCATTTCCTCTTTCTATCTTTCTTTTTTTTTCTTTTGTCTTTCCTTTTTTTTAGTCATTCTATCATTTTCCCTTTCTATCTGTTCTTTCTTTTAATCATTCTATCATTTCCTCTTTCTATCTTTCCTTATGTTTTCTTTCAATCGTCTTCTCTTTCTTTAAATTTCTTATGTTTTTCTTTGTTTCTATTCATTCCATGTTTTTCCCTTTCTATCTTCTGTTATTTCCTCTTCCATCTTTCCTTGTGTTTCTTTCTATCGATGGCCTGCACTTTAATATAGGACAATCAAGGAAATCACACGAGATTTCCCGCGCAACACACACACTCACTTCCGGTTGAAGTAGGCTTTAGGATCGCTTTGCTTTCACACTGCCACGTTGGAGCGGAACCGTTCCTCAAGACCACCTCACGAGGTGGTCTTCTGGAGCGCTCCAGAAGAACGCTTCCTGGACCACTTGAGCATTCACACTCACCTGGGAACCGCTCCTGAGGAATCGTTCTTAGTTCGAGCGCTCTAACGAAGTGAGTGTGAAAGGGCTCTATGTAAGTCGCACTGAAATGGGCTATCCGCCATACGTATTCTGATTTACCATGTACATTTTAACTTTTAATGTTGTTATGGAAATAAAAACAAATAACAAACAAACACACAAATTATATCACCGTGGCCTACATCTTTGGGGGGGGGGGGGGGGGTAATCGCACCAGACCCTCTTGGCCCTTTGGCTACGCCAATCTCCAAAACGCTCGTACAGGATAAGCTCAAAGCTTTATCTTACCATCGATTTTCATTACAACATCAGCAGGAAAATCTAATTAATTATGGGTAGCTTTTGACAAAGTCGTGCGTTACCTTGATAATAATTAAAAGATCAACAATTCATTGTGTAGTTAACTTAATTAGCTTCAGAATAATGACTAATAAAATTAATAACCTTTATTACTAATAACAATTAATGCATACAAAGCGGAGGTGTTATTAAAGGTTGCATTGTGTATACATAAGACATTTGATAGCTTTTAGTGAGGGGTAAGGAGATATGGAATTTCAAATGAAACGAACTCCCTAATGATTGTACAGGAGTGGAAATCCACTCTTAAGGAGTGACGTTAGTGATCACTTCGTTTTTGAGTGGAAATCCACACTTTTAGGATTCATGTTAGGGATCACTTCGTTTTGGAATGGATATCCACACTTTCAGGATTCATGTTAGGGATCGCTTCATTTTGGAGTGGAAATCCACGTTCCAAAACAGTAGAATCCATTCTCAAGAAAAAACATGTAATTCAAACTATAGGCTTTGAATAAGAAGTGCCCCCTAATTATGACTCTTATTAAAGGATATGAAATGACCATTCTTTTTAAATGTTAACACTTGTAAGGATAATGACGCATCTACACAACGCGGTAACATTATTTCATATTAACTATAACTTTCCTGATACATCTAATTAAGATTAAATTGCAAACCCTTCCTTTATATTCTTCAGTCCAATGACTGTTGGGGTGGTTAAGTAGTCCATAATCGATTAATTTAAATCACACGAGTATTCTGCTCTTGACACTGTGTATGCACGATAGATGGAAAAACATTCTTGAAAATGCATAATAGTTGGGGCGGGGGGGGGGGGGATTTTCAAATGCTAACTACATATATACACTAAAGGAAAAAAGAAACTTATAAAAGTTCAAGAGATCACCAAATTAAATTCTCTGCATGGAAATGTACCAAATTTGGATATAATGTTGATTCAATGCATGGCTTTAAATGACAGTCAATAACAAAAAGTTTTCTTCAATGCCACAAAAGAAATGTGCACTGAAACAAAGGACTCTCTAATCCCAAAGTCACAAAGATAAACTGCAGTCTTGTACACCATATGCATGTCAATGAATGAAACAAAAGAATTTCAAAAGGGATTTGCACCCCTCGAGCAAGAGGATATTGATGTTCTGCCATGGTTCGCCCGTTCACCAGACCTTTCCCCAATTGAACATCTCTGGGAAGAGCTTGGTCGACGTGTGTCAAGGCGTGACAATCAACCCATCAATAGGGAGACGCTCATTGCAGCACTGCAAGAGGAATGGAACAATGTTCCCCAGGCTACCATCGCGAATCTGATCGGAAGCATGCGAAGACGGTGTACAGCTTGCCAGCAAGCTAGAGGTGGACATACTGGCTATTAATCTGTTTGGATATGAACTTGCAAATCCCTTTTGAAATTCTTTTGTTTCATTCATTGACATGCATATGGTGTACAAGACTGCAGTTTATCTTTGTGACTTTGGGATTAGAGAGTCCTTTGTTTCAGTGCACATTTCTTTTGTGGCATTGAAGAAAACTTTTTGTTATTGACTGTCATTTAAAGCCATGCATTGAATCAACATTATATCCAAATTTGGTACATTTCCATGCAGAGAATTTAATTTGGTGATCTCTTGAACTTTTATAAGTTTCTTTTTTCCTTTAGTGTAATTTGTAAACAAATCTTTCGGCATATTACTCCCAGTGTTAAAGATCGTATGCTCGATCTGTAATGAAAAACACAAGTCAGAAAAAAATTTGAACCAGCGGGATTCGAACCTGTCATCTACTGCTTGCCGGGCAGCGACTTAACCACCAGGCTATTCTGGTTCACGGCCAAGTCACGATGAACTAGAATCAAATACCCAAGATCCTCTTCTTTCTGACTCATTAATATTCAAACGGTCCGCCGTAGACAATGGTTAGTAAATGAAGAAGCTTGACTGGGGAGGAATTTTTAATGAAAATAATAAATTATTGGGGATTATTCAAATTCTGATTAAATCAAAATGTGCATTATTGAAAATCCATAAAAATACCTAGAATTAATTGAACCCTGTCATTTTTATTATATTTAGGAGGGGCCCATTAATTAAGGCAATGTTCCTTTGAACATACAATATTTTTTTAATTAATTCCGTTATTTTTGCCACTGGTACCCCCTTACTTTGGCGCCCCTCCCTAAGTTACATCTCGATTTGTCGCCCCTAAATTCAAGATCAGTGGGCCCCCTTAGTTTCAGGTCAGTTTGGTGCCCCCAAAGATCGATTTGGCGCCCCTAATTTTAATATCAATTTTGGCGCCCCTCCCTAAGTGTAAGATGCATTTGGTGCCCCCATTAATTTAAGATCTAAATCGGGGCCGATCCATTTGGCGCCCCCTCTCAGTCACCTAATTTTAAGATCAATATGGCGCCCATAAGTTTTAAGGTAAATTTGTCGCCCCTCTTACTAATTTTTCTTTCCTTTCATTTGTCTTTTCTTATTATATCCCCCTCCTCTGTTTTCTCCTTCTTTTTCTTTTCCCTTCTCCTTTCTCCTCTCTCTTCGTTGCCCTTTCGAACCTCTTTTTCGAACTTAGTAACAGAGTCCTTGTTCATAGTTAGTAGCACCACACTTCATAATTCGCGGCAAACGTACAGAGAAACGATAGCAAGATCGATATCTGCCGAAGAGAAATAGGTACGGTATGTGCCGGGGTTGTAACACGATCCGCCGGCAGATAGTGTTCTTGGCCGTTTTTAGAACGGTATCTGCCGATCCCCATATCCGCCGCTACACCGGATATGCTCTAACATACACCTGTCAATAATGTTATTTATTAGAATAGAACTGAATATTGTATTCTAATAAGTGAATATGCCCATATAACATTTAGAAGATACACGAGTTCCATAAGATATACAATTTCAGTGCATGTTCTAAGATTTTTATCAATTCCTTCAATGCATAACGACTTAACCTACTAGGGAAAAAAATATCAGAAACCTAGACATGCCAGTGGAAGCCCTACAAATCATATCATCACTAGCAGCTAAACCCCCCCCCCCCCCCCCCCCCCCACCCCCTCTCTCTCTCTCCCCGGTATTCTTTAGAATTTCTATCTATCCCCCTGCATGTCTATTTTTTTCTCTCTTGCTCTCATTTTTCCCACTGGATATTTTTCACTCTCTCATATTTCCACTGTTTCTCCCTTTCTCTCTCATTCTACCCTCTGACTCTCTCTGTGTCACTCATTTTTGCACCACTGTTTCCCGCTGTATTATTCTCTCTCTCTCTCTCTCTCTCTCTCGCTTCTTTCAACATTCCACTACATAATGATTGAGCAATGCAATCTGTTGTACATAGGGTATGTACTTACACATTTATTTTCGACTTAAAACATGTAATGATAACATTTTTATATTACAATAATTGCCTCTTGACTGCTTACTAAATACACCGTATTACAATACACCTTTTTCACATTCTATAGTTAGATTTTGATTTCACTCCACAATGATATTCAAGTTCTTCCCCCAGTTAAACCCTGGTGCTAATTGAATTAAACCTCCTATCTATATTTAAAGAGAAGTCTGCTATGAATCAACTGTTCAGATATGTTTCATCAATACACTTCTTGCCTTTCAATGTGAATGGGTACTTGGGCTGTAAATAAGAGAAGACCACCCCCCCCCCCCCCCCCCCCCCCCATCGTGGCACGGGTAATCTTTGCTCGTTATTATTGAAGATAACAGATACTTATACCATACTGGTATTTCAACCACCATCAGAAAACTTCTGTATTAAGATGACCAGAATGTTTAGGATGCATAATAATGTTATGGCAACGACATTCCATCTCCAGCACATCTGAGTAGCCAGCATGTTCGTGGGTAGGAGGGTAGGCAGAATGGGGGGGGGGGGGATGGCGTTGATGAGGGATAGCCCCAAGTCAAAGTAACGACAAGTTGATAAAGATGAACAATTATCTTATCAACATAGTGCTGATATTATGATGAAATATATAAATATCTATTTGGAGCGGGGGATGAGTAATTGCACCACCCCCTCTTGGCCTCCAAAGCTATTCCCATCGATTTTCATAACAATATCAGCGGGAAAATGTAATTAATTATGGGTAGCTTTTCACAAAGTCCTGCTTTACCTCGATAATAATTAAACTATTCATTGTGTAGTTAACTTAATTAGCTTCAGAATAATGACTAATAAAATTAATAACCTTTATTACTAGTAACAATTAGTACATGCACGTTTACAAAGTGGAGTTGTTATTAAAGGTCACATTGTGTTCATAAGACATTTGAGAGCTTTTAGTGAGGGGTAGGGAGATATGAAATTTCAAATGAAACGAACTCCCTAATGTACAGGAGTGGAAATCCACTCTTTAAGGAGTGACTATTTCTTTGAATAAGAATTATGACTTATTAAAGGATTTGAAAGTACCATTCTTTTTAAATGTTAACACTTGCAAGGATAACGACGCATCTACACAACGCGGTAACATTATTTCATATTAACTACAACTTCACTGATACATTTAATTAAGATTAAACTGCACACTCTTCCTTTATATTCTTCAGTCCAATGACTGTTGGGTTGGTAAAGTAGTCCATAATCGATTTATTTAAATCACACGAGTATTCTGCTCTTGACACTGTGTACACACGATAGATGGAAAAAACTTTCATGAGAGTATGCATAATAGTTGGGGCGAAGGCGGGGGGGGGGGGGGGGATTTTCAAACGCGCTAGCGATCATGTGTTACACCTTTGAATACGAAGTTACACCACCGTGTCCTCCATGACATTGGACCTATCCTTTGAAAATCAAGTGCAATGGCATGTTTATTTATTACTGTCTCCCACTAGCACGCTACACCAAGTCATCACACACGAAGGAAGAGAAGATACCCAGGCATATAAAACCCAGCTCTCACGATGTGTCATTTCGATTGCGTATGGGTTTAATCGCCACCAGATACGCCAGTTATTGCAAATATTGTTTGAACTGTTTATTTTGCAATCAGTGTTTAAAGGGATCTATTAACTTTGTGAAAATTGTGAAATCATCTCAAATGCCAGTGAATTGTGTGCAGTCCTCTAACTACATATATAATTAAGGATATGTGAAAGTATATGAGAGCAAATGGAACACCTTTACTATCCTAAAAACCTCTTGCATTTTTTACTCTGGCATTTTTTTCCTCTGGCATTTTTACCTGGCACCACAAAATTCCCCCTCTGTTATGGCTGACTTGATAGACCTCCCGTTTAGTTCAATTAACAACGATGACTTGTTATTCTCTTGCAAAATAATACTCTCCCAACGATAGGCAACTCTGACTATGACGAATACATAATAAATTATATTGAGAACAACACAGCTGAACTTACATACAACTTTGACTTTAATGATGAATCTGGACAACTGATCACTTCGCACTACTACACAGATAAACCCTTCAAATCATACCTAAGCTCCAATAATGACAAAGATTAAAAATAAAAATCTTTCCTTCTTCATTTAAATGTAAGAAGCGCCAATAGAAACTTTGAAAAGGTAAGATTATTCCTAGAAAATAGCCATCTACACAGATAGATTAGGAGGTGGAGTAGCACTTTACATACCGCATCAATATGAATACTTGTATACCTAATATGACAATACTAGACGCTGTTTTGGAATCTCTTTTTGTTGAAATTAATGTTCCAAGAGGTAAATATATAACATTGGGAGTAACATATCGACCTCCTCAATCAAATCAAAACAACTTTTTACAATCACTCCAAGAACTCCTTTTTGACCATGTGCTAAAAATCAAAGACTGTTTTCTGATGGGTGATTTCAACATAAACTTATTAACGAATACCATTTCACAAGAGTTTCTTGAAATATTTTTGTCTAGTTCTTTTCTTACACTCATTACCAAACCAACAAGAGTGACAGATCACTCAGCCACTATTACTGATAATATATTTAGTAATACCCACCCTCTTCCCAAAGCAGGTATTATCCTTTCTGATATTTCCGATCACTTTCCATTTTTCCTCAATTACATAGACGCAAATTTACTACAAAACCCCGAACAATAACACTACATATCGAAAAATTACTGAGGCAGGTATTGCCAATTTAATTGAAAGTCTACAATCAACAGACTGGTCAAATGTTTTTGACTCCACAAACGCTAACGAATCGTACAATTTTTCATAAATAAACTCACATCCTGTTACTTACATTCCGCTTATCACCCAGAAAAGACCAAATCACACACACAAAAAAATCCAATACAACCTTGGGTGACAAAGTTACTTATAAGATATATTAACCGCAAAATTAATCTTTACTATAAATATATTACAAAACCAAGTGATACCTCTCGTAAGACCTATACTTCTTATAAAACTGTCCTAACCATTTTATTGCGCGTTTCCAAGAAAGCATACTACAGTGCACAGTTAAGCTTGTACAAAAATGATATGAAGAACACATGGAAACTCTCAGTGGTGTACTACATAAAGATAAAAAACTCACAAATAACAACAATCAGAAATAATAACATAATTATAGATAATGCCACTATTATTGCAGAAACATTTGAGTCATATTTTTCACAAGTGGGTAACAATCTAGCGCAACAGGTGCCTCCAAGCAAAAAAATCCTTTCATGATTTTCTTGATAATCCAAATCAGAACTCCATATTTTTTCTCCCACTAATGCAAGTGAAATAATCGATCTTGTTAACATTCTGCATTTTAGGAAGAGCGCCAGGTCCGAAGGTATTCATAACTCCTTGCTAAAGAGAATAATTAGTGTGATCATTGATCCCCACTGCATATTTTTAATCTTTCTCTTAATTCATGACCGGTACCAGAACAACATGAAAATTGCTAAAGTAATACCTCTTTTCAAAAAAGGAGACACGGAATTTGTTACTAATTATCGACGCATATCTTTATTAACTTCTTTACCAAAAGTTCTTGAGAAAATAATCTATACGAGAACATCCGCTTTCTTCAAAAAACACAATATCTTGTCAAACTCTCAATTTGGGTTTCTCGAAAATCATAGTACTTCGCGTGCATTTAATAGAATTGCTAATTCAATTGATCAATGTTTTCATACTGTTGGTATTTCCCTGGACTTCCCCAAGGCCTTCGATACCATCAACCATGAAATTCTTCTATAATATTATAAACTCTCATATTATGGCTTTAGAGGAAAGGCCTTGGAGTGATTCAGGAATTATCTCACAGAGTACAATTCGTATCTATAGACAACCATTGTTCTAGTACGCTTCATGTTAATTGTGGAGTACCACAGGGCAGTATCCTAGGTCCTCTTCTGTTTATCATTCATATAAATGACATTCAGAAATCCTCGAATATTCTTTTTGCCGATGACTCCAACCCTTTTTTTTATCATCCACATGCAAATGAAGTTCTTAGAATACTTAACACCGAACTTTAATACAAGTAAACAAGTAACAGATCTCTTAAGCCGCAGAAAACCAATTATATGCTTTTTAGTAACAGAATTGATTATCATTTTTGATAACACTGTCCTCCAAAAAGTATCTACAACCAAATTCTTAGGAATTCTAATCGACAATAAATTAACTTGGAAACCGCATATTGACAACATATGCAAAACTATCTCCAGTAACATTGGAGTTATTAACAAGCTGAAATATTTCCTTCCTTCTCCCATTCTACTCACATTGTATTACACTGTGATATTACTATATATAAATTATGGTATATTAGCATAGGGTTGTGCCGCACAAGCACAATTTGAATAGAATATTTCTCCTTCAAAAAAGTACTTATAATTATTTTTGAAGTGATAAATGAGCAAAGAAAAACGGGATTCTAGCGGGACTTGAACCCGAGACCTCCGATTGCCAGACCGGCGCTCTACCGACTGAGCTATGGAATACCCCAGTACATGTTCGTCCCAGAAACCCCATAGTTTTCAATGCTCGTGTGGTCAGAAGCTATAAAAACCAGACATAAACCCGAAGGATCGTAATCAACTTGAATTTATTAAATATACATCTTTATACCCAGGATCCTGTCTTACCTCAAAAAGTCAAATTTTCGAGTTCGATTATTTTACCAAAGAACGGCCAAGATGTGATCAACTCATGCAATATGTTTCCTGCCAACATTTGAATCGCAAATGACGAATACATAATAAATTATATTGAGAACAACACAGCTGAACTTACATACAACTTTGACTTTAATGATGAATCTGGACAACTGATCACTTCGCACTACTACACAGATAAACCCTTCAAATCATACCTAAGCTCCAATAATGACAAAGATTAAAAATAAAAATCTTTCCTTCTTCATTTAAATGTAAGAAGCGCCAATAGAAACTTTGAAAAGGTAAGATTATTCCTAGAAAATAGCCATCTAGACAGATAGATTAGGAGGTGGAGTAGCACTTTACATACCGCATCAATATGAATACTTGTATACCTAATATGACAATACTAGACGCTGTTTTGGAATCTCTTTTTGTTGAAATTAATGTTCCAAGAGGTAAATATATAACATTGGGAGTAACATATCGACCTCCTCAATCAAATCAAAACAACTTTTTACAATCACTCCAAGAACTCCTTTTTGACCATGTGCTAAAAATCAAAGACTGTTTTCTGATGGGTGATTTCAACATAAACTTATTAACGAATACCATTTCACAAGAGTTTCTTGAAATATTTTTGTCTAGTTCTTTTCTTACACTCATTACCAAACCAACAAGAGTGACAGATCACTCAGCCACTATTACTGATAATATATTTAGTAATACCCACCCTCTTCCCAAAGCAGGTATTATCCTTTCTGATATTTCCGATCACTTTCCATTTTTCCTCAATTACATAGACGCAAATTTACTACAAAACCCCGAACAATAACACTACATATCGAAAAATTACTGAGGCAGGTATTGCCAATTTAATTGAAAGTCTACAATCAACAGACTGGTCAAATGTTTTTGACTCCACAAACGCTAACGAATCGTACAATTTTTCATAAATAAACTCACATCCTGTTACTTACATTCCGCTTATCACCCAGAAAAGACCAAATCACACACACAAAAAAATCCAATACAACCTTGGGTGACAAAGTTACTTATAAGATATATTAACCGCAAAATTAATCTTTACTATAAATATATTACAAAACCAAGTGATACCTCTCGTAAGACCTATACTTCTTATAAAACTGTCCTAACCATTTTATTGCGCGTTTCCAAGAAAGCATACTACAGTGCACAGTTAAGCTTGTACAAAAATGATATGAAGAACACATGGAAACTCTCAGTGGTGTACTACATAAAGATAAAAAACTCACAAATAACAACAATCAGAAATAATAACATAATTATAGATAATGCCACTATTATTGCAGAAACATTTGAGTCATATTTTTCACAAGTGGGTAACAATCTAGCGCAACAGGTGCCTCCAAGCAAAAAAATCCTTTCATGATTTTCTTGATAATCCAAATCAGAACTCCATATTTTTTCTCCCACTAATGCAAGTGAAATAATCGATCTTGTTAACATTCTGCATTTTAGGAAGAGCGCCAGGTCCGAAGGTATTCATAACTCCTTGCTAAAGAGAATAATTAGTGTGATCATTGATCCCCACTGCATATTTTTAATCTTTCTCTTAATTCATGACCGGTACCAGAACAACATGAACATTGCTAAAGTAATACCTCTTTTCAAAAAAGGACACACGGAATTTGTTACTAATTATCGACGCATATCTTTATTAACTTCTTTACCAAAAGTTCTTGAGAAAATAATCTATACGAGAACATCCGCTTTCTTCAAAAAACACAATATCTTGTCAAACTCTCAATTTGGGTTTCTCGAAAATCATAGTACTTCGCGTGCATTTAATAGTTGCTAATTCAATTGATCAATGTTTTCATACTGTTGGTATTTCCCTGGACTTCCCCAAGGCCTTCGATACCATCAACCATGAAATTCTTCTATAATATTATAAACTCTCATATTATGGCTTTAGAGGAAAGGCCTTGGAGTGATTCAGGAATTATCTCACAGAGTACAATTCGTATCTATAGACAACCATTGTTCTAGTACGCTTCATGTTAATTGTGGAGTACCACAGGGCAGTATCCTAGGTCCTCTTCTGTTTATCATTCATATAAATGACATTCAGAAATCCTCGAATATTCTTTTTGCCGATGACTCCAACCCTTTTTTTTTATCATCCACATGCAAATGAAGTTCTTAGAATACTTAACACCGAACTTTAATACAAGTAAACAAGTAACAGATCTCTTAAGCCGCAGAAAACCAATTATATGCTTTTTAGTAACAGAATTGATTATCATTTTTGATAACACTGTCCTCCAAAAAGTATCTACAACCAAATTCTTAGGAATTCTAATCGACAATAAATTAACTTGGAAACCGCATATTGACAACATATGCAAAACTATCTCCAGTAACATTGGAGTTATTAACAAGCTGAAATATTTCCTTCCTTCTCCCATTCTACTCACATTGTATTACACTGTGATATTACTATATATAAATTATGGTATATTAGCATAGGGTTGTGCCGCACAAGCACAATTTGAATAGAATATTTCTCCTTCAAAAAAGTACTTATAATTATTTTTGAAGTGATAAATGAGCAAAGAAAAACGGGATTCTAGCGGGACTTGAACCCGAGACCTCCGGATTGCCAGACCGGCGCTCTACCGACTGAGCTATGGAATACCCCAGTACATGTTCGTCCCAGAAACCCCATAGTTTTCAATGCTCGTGTGGTCAGAAGCTATAAAAACCAGACATAAACCCGAAGGATCGTAATCAACTTGAATTTATTAAGTATACATCTTTATACCCAGGATCCTGTCTTACCTCAAAAAGTCAAATTTTCGAGTTCGATTATTTTACCAAAGAACGGCCAAGATGTGATCAACTCATGCAATATGTTTCCTGCCAACATTTGAATCGCAATGTAGTGTTCCTCCGGGCATTGTTCCTGGTTGGGAGGGAGAGGGATGGGGCTTTTGGATAATTTTTGGTTAAAAAATTATTCAACGTTAAAAACAACCGTTTTTGCAATAAATAAGGGTTTCAAGCAGTTTCTTCAAGCTATATATTAAAACTAAATATTGCATTGGATTCACCATATATAAAAACCTACAAAAGCACATTTCAATTAATGTTGTACCTTGTTTAGTCAAAATTATATGTACATATATACATTTCAGCCCGACCGTGGCGGCCATCTTGGATTTCTTAATTATGAGGCATTAGCGGCCATTTTTGAGCTTGGCATACAGCAGATTTGAGTTCAGCACCCCTCAATACCCCTAAAAAACATGTATGCCCTAAATTAACACCACTTGCCTTCGGGGTTAAGATTTTTTGAAAATTGACCTAGTCTACTAACAATGTTCATTGATTCAATCCAAACTACTTTTCTTGTCAAATATGTGTGCATAACGATGTATGACTTTGAAAATTGTAGTTGGACTGGAGAAACGTCCTTGGTCCGATTTCACAAAACCATGCATGGTTTAAACCCCCTCATGGGTTTTTTAAGCGTACGTGCGCACGGAATCCGATCCAGTCATATGTTTTGAGCGCGCGCATGGGCAATGTGCCCTTATTTACGCTTATTTTAGTACGCTTACAGAGGTTTAAACCTTACCCATGGTTTAAACCTCCTTTGTGAATACGGGCCATTTTGGCTATTTTGTTCTTCATTCTAAAGCTTTCAGCAGCGAATTAAAAACAGCCTGTTTTTACATCATACGCGGTTGAAAGTATTTCCATTGGATTCTACGGGCCAAATTACCCCAAGATGGCACACTTTGAGTCTATTCTGGCGCACTGTGCGTCGGTCTCGTGGACATTCAAATGACTTTTCAGAAGACCGGCGAGATGGACACTGTCGGTCTCGTGGACATGGACTGTATGTATTCTGCATTATGGCATGTTTTGGTACGTGTTACTGTTGAAATAATGTCTTGCCATCTGATTCCAAACTGAATTTGCATTCATAAACCCACTTGCATATAGGATTGGAATTAAAATAAATTATATGATCACTTCACCTAATACCGACCAGTCATAATACCGACCATTAAGCGTATCATGGCATCTAGCGCGCGTCTTGCAAATCAACGCATGGGACTACGCGTAGAATGCCTAGCAACGTTGAGAACAGCCAAAATAGAGCAAGATGAGGAATAAAAACGTAAGTATTATCAATTTATTGTTAATTTTTCATATTTTCATTAAAATAATCTCTTTTCATAAATTGCCAATGACTTATGTGCAGGGGTCGGTAATAAAACGCACTTCTCCCTCTATGCGTAAAATGAGATGACTCTATTGCGACGTCATTTCTACAAGAACGCGCAAGTATTATCTCTCGTCAGTACCTGGATCTTGTTCCCCAGTATTTGGGTAGTAGTCTGATGAATTTTCATTATGTTTCATGTAGAATCTTTGCCGTAGTCGTTGGAAACATCGTTAAGAGGTCAGTATTAGGTAAAGGCATCATACATGTATAATATGTTGCCAGAGCAAACGTCAGGGCGCCTTTTTACGATGGAATGTTGACTTGGCATACTGTGGCTTCTAATACTTCACATGGATAGTCGTGTGCTGTTCCATCGGACTCTAAGGTCATGCATTTCTCATTTTCATCATTCGGCTCATTGGGGTTCCAATCTGGGGGGGGGGGGGGGGGGGGGGGGGGTGGAATAAAAGAGATAAACAAGGAGAACGGATGAGTCAAAGCAAAAATGGGCTCCAGGTGGCACCATGCCCCAGGGTCCTAAAATAAAACTAAAAGGGCCCGTTTTAGGAGCAGGGGTGGTTTTCTGGAAACTCTGTTAATAACACGATAAAAACTACTTTCGAAAAATAAACTCAAGACACTTTCAATAGCCCTGTTATCGCCTTTAGAAATGTGCGAACATTACAATGGTGTATTACATAATTCGAACCTGATTTCTATGGGCATTACAATAGGCCTTTGAAATTGCCCTTGAGTTTATTTTTCGAAAGTAGTTCTTATCGTGTTTAATTCACTTAAAAGTGTATTGGTCATGCACGTTTAATAATAATAAAGAATACTGCTCTTCCTGCGGGCCTTGCTATTACCCAAGCATTGCCAGGAACTCATTTAATACAACTCGTTCGAAAGGGACAAATGTGGGCAAACCACCTTTCGAAGAATATAAGCACCGCGTAAGGATCGAACCCGAGACGGGGGAACTTGTCACTTCAGTGCGAGTCAGGTCGACCTAGTATATCTATGAAGTAAAGCTTTCAACGCGCTCGTATTTCTATTGGCTAAGAAAGAGGCATTTGCTCAATTAAATACCAAAGAAAACAAATGTTAGGTCATTCCACTTTCAGTTTGTTATGACAACTAACAATCCTATTACTAAAAAATCCAAAAGAATTATAACATATTTTCCACAGCCTATTTTGTCATGAAACGTCATGGGTAATATACTGGTCGTCCATGAGAAAATGTTTGTTCCAGGGCAATTTCAAGCGTTGCGGAATGACATGCACAAAGTTTGAAAGAAGAGTAATATGAACATCGTACAATACATAAACTAATATGAGGTACTTTCACTTTTATATAATATAAAATATTATTATTGTTTCACAGAGTTTGAGCAATTTTTATTCTGCATGAAAAGTCATTTCCTTTTTGTGGCATTCCGTAAGGAAGCAATATAATATCTAATATTTCATAAATTTGATGAATGTTTGACAAAAAACCCTACAGTTGTGAAAGTACATCATATTTGTTTACATTGTACTATTAATTTGTAGATATTCATTAATGATTTTCATAATATTATTCTTTCAAAATTGAAAATGCTTTGTGAATGTCATTCCGTAACGCGTAGGATTGCCCATGTAGTCAAGCGGAATAGCGTCATCTTTTAGCCCAAATTGTGCATTTTGTGATAAAAGCACCAAATATGGCACACAGGTAAAGGAATATCTTAAAAACAATATTGGGTATTTGGCCACCTAAAATTTGGCCGTTCAGGCCCGTTGTGCTCAATTTTCAGAATGAAAGTCACAGGGCATTTTTTTGCTGTATACTTGGTCCAAAATCGATACGCAGATGAAATTAAGGTTTAATATACTTTGTTCTACTCTTATCTAAAATTCCAAGGCCTAAAGAAATCATAAAAAAGTGGTTTAGGTGTCCATATGTGATATATGGTCCCCATGTCTAGAAAAAATCAAAGAATGGCTATTATCGGACAAATCAAGTAACATTTCGGGGTCATAAGGTAAGGAAATTGAATATCTAAAATTTATTGGCCCATTAAACTCAGAAAAGCTGGTTAAGGTGCCAAATTTTAGTGTTATGGACCTTTTTGATAAATCTATGTCACTGAAACACATTGAATTTTATCGTTATGCAAGAGTTGTATTGTTTGACAGGTTTCAATAATTATCGATGGCCTAAGATATCTGTGTTAGTTTTAACTAATCTACTATATCTTATGCAAATTTTATTCATATATTCATATTGTTAATAAATACATTTTTGAAAAATTGTAAAGAGTATGTATTTGTGTAAAATGCTTCTGGCAAGCTTAAAAGATACTCGAATAGATTTAATCATTATTGTTCATTTTATACTGCATGTATATAATTGTTTTTATTAGTTTCTTATGTACTATACTGTTTTCAGTATTCATAAGTTTCATAATATGATTTGTTCTTTTTGATACTATCATCTAGATCAATATTCAGATCTAAAATATAGAACAATCGAAGCTATAGAGGGGGAAAATACATCTAATTAACAAATGGAATCTGAAAATATTGGTTCGTTGGTTGGAATTTTCAGAATTGTGCCCTCCCCCTCCTTTTTGTGAGAACCGGGATGCGCCCCAAACTAGTATGTGCTTCTACTCAACTCACTTCTATACGAGCTGGTGGTCCCTTCCCGATCGCGCACACACACCCAGGCCATTTCGGAGTTCAACGAATTGCAATTCAGCCAGACCAAATGAGATGTGATATGAAACCGTAGGAGATCATATTCCTCTGTGCTCTCTAGGTAGAGCAGGGAGGGACCGACCACATCTCCATTGCCAAGGGTAACTGCATCCAGTCCTCCACAGTGATCATGAGCATCTTGCCATGTCATTGAATGACTGTCACTAGCAATCAG
The DNA here is from genome assembly GCA_025617745.1 of Heliocidaris erythrogramma. Taxonomy (NCBI): domain Eukaryota; kingdom Metazoa; phylum Echinodermata; class Echinoidea; order Camarodonta; family Echinometridae; genus Heliocidaris; species Heliocidaris erythrogramma. The sequence continues at coordinate 45,466,719 of CM046863.1, forward strand.
GAAACATTTCATTTCCCCGTACACCCAACCTACCGGACAGATGTCGGAATTGGAGGCTGGAGAAGAGTAGAAAGAGTTGAAAACAGACACGGATTTGAATGAAAGATAACTAAACGGAAATATAAACAAAGCCCCACCCCCTCCTCCGCCCCCCATCAGGAGCGTCGCTTTGAAATCCTATTGAAATGCGCGACCATTAAAGTATGGTTTAAAATAATCTAGTATATAGCCAGGGTCCTAAAGGCTAAAGCTACGCACCCTGCAAATACGCGCATAGCGACGCGTTCAATACGCCAAAATTTTGGTGTGATAGAGGAACGAGAATATCATTTACATTTGTGAATTTCACTTTCTATTTCGTGATATTATTATTATCTGGAAATCGGTGTGTTAACTTCAAAGTCAAGATTTGAATTCATTCATTTATTACGTGTGCGTAGTGACCCTTTTATTATGTTGGACAAAATTTGACACGGGCATCGATGTGAACCGGCTGAAACATGTTTCTTACTGACATTCGTCAATCGTAATTTTCTCATCGATTTAACTTCAGAATATGCAAAATCTAGATATATAAAAGGAGTTTGCATAAACCACTGGGGTAACAAATCAAGTTCAAATTAAAATTAACATTTTTTTTCTTCCATTGATTTTGACAACATTCAACATCTGTTCAAAATTACATGTATATAAAATGGTATGAATATAATCAAGAACTTGCAATAAAAGGAATAAGGCGGGACTGACTAAAATGACTTTTTAGTCTCTATAAAATCAATGTGCGTAGCTTATGGTCCCCCATCATACCTATTTCGCAATTTGTCCCTCCGTAACCAACCTCGCAAGAACAGCTGTACCCATCTAGTTCTTCGGAGCACGTGCCTCCACCGAGACAAGGGTCTGAGTAACAGGCTGGAAAATGGAGAAAATAGGTGAAATTGGGTGATTACTCTTGGTGCGACGTTAGGGCGAATGCTTTTATCTTAGCCTATTGTTATCATTCGCCTTAACGTCGAATTTCTATTGTGACGGAATAAACCGCGTTGATAGGATTCGCCCTAACGTAGGAAATAATGTTGTAGGCCTAATGATGATGATGATGATGATAATAATAATAATGATAATCATAATGATAACAATAATAATAATACTAATAATAAGACATAATGATAATGATAATAATAATGACAATAATAATGACAATAATAACAACAATAATAACAATTATCATTATAATAGTTTGCATGATTCCGAAACATGTACCATTCATCAGAGAGAGAGGATTGATCAACATACCCGGATGTGCGCAGTATAAGTTTATTTTGTCCCTTGCTTCTTCAGGCGTTCTGACATCATATTCAGGGTGATCGCGTGGTAGATACTTAGGAACCAACTTGACCAATTCCCCTGTGTGTTCAGATACGTCATAGGGACAGATATCCATAGGTATTGAAGGGCATGTTCCATCACCAAGAATGCCTGTCATTTTACATGAAATAGTAAAGCTTCAGATTGACCATTTGTTCATTATTGTGAGATGCCGACTTGTACCTTTCGTGTTTTCTTTTAATAATTTATTTTCGTAATGAATAATGAGAGAGGAAATGAAATGTTACTGCAGAACAAAATATTTAAATGTTATTCATTGGATGATTTCATTTATAATACGAGCATACGAGTACTAAAAACGTGTTTTAAAGCCACCTTTTTCTGCGTTTCCAATAGGGCGATCTCAAACATGTTTAATTTACGACAGGCGAAAAAATGCTTAAACAACACGATAAGAACTTTCGAAATATAAACTCAAGGGCAATTTAAAAGGCCTATTGTACTGCCCATAGAAATCAGGTTCGGATTACCTAATACACCATTGTAATATTTGCACATTTCTAAAGGTCATAGACAGGGCTATTAAAATTGTCTTGAGTTTATTTTTTTTCGAAAGTAGTTTTTATCGTGTTAAACTGTCATTGTAAACCGTGATTCGGGGAGAGGGGGATGCTTGACCGCACCCCTATATGTTTACGTGATTGAATTTATAGAAGTGCAGTATGTATATTATTACAGGACGAATTTGCAGTTTCATTGATACTTGGCAATTCTGAACTCCTAAAAGAATTCAATCTCTCTCTCTCTCTCTCTGTCGTTCTTACCCCACCCCCTCTCTCTCTCTTTTGGTCTTCCTATCCATCTTGCTTTATCATTGTGCTGCCTCCCCCTTGGCATCCCCCTCTCTCTCTTCCCTCTATCTCTATCTCTGTGTCGTTCTTCACCAATATTTTTTTTTTGGCCAGACCTTCCAAAATTCGCTCAAGGGGTCCCAGCTTCCTTCCATAATTACAAGCCAAAAAAAAATTAATTCTAAAGGGGGGAGGGGCAACAATCGACAAAAGGGCGGATCCTTTATGGTCAAAATGTATACTTTTCTTGCAAAGGGCCAGAAGTGCCCCCTGGATCCGCCAATGACTATAACATTGATATTGAGTTATTGACTGAAATCAAAATACTAAAATTAAGTTTTGAAGCCAATTACTCACCCTCAATCTCTTGGTTGAGTATGAAGAATGTAAATGCAAGCTTCAAATACTGTTAAAAGAGAGAGAAAGTTAAATTTTCCACGTGTATAGATGAAAATAGGTCAATGTGTGTCGTAATAATTACAATCGGATCGGCGATCCAACATTATTTGCTGAGGTGACAATTGCTTCGAGGTTTATTTGCTCAAAACTATAAAGTTCTGGTATAGGTTTGCAATTGGTTTTAGGTAAGGTTTGAGGTTAGTGTTATAGGCATATTGTTAGGCCAAAGGTGCAAGTCAGGAATTCGGTTATTGTAAGAAATTAATCAAGGAGCATTAATATCGCAGGAACCTGTGCCGTGCAACCATACTAGCTAGGAAACCTGAAAGGCTGATTACATAAGGTTTATTGTGTACAGTGAGGTTTTGGTATCATAAAAATGATAATAAATAGACTCAAACCTGCCTAATATTATAAAGTGAAAAGCGCTGGACACAGGTGTGGGTATATATAGGACTACTCACACATGGGGCACAAGGTTCCACCATTATTGTGTGGAATTTGAAATACGAGGGCTTTTCAAGAGCAACTCTTTTCATTGGACATTGCTAATATTATAATTTTCTTTCAAATACGAATGAAAAGCATGAGAAAGCTAGGGCTACCTGAACTTAACTTTCGTTTGAATATGCTACTTCATACAATGGGGAACCGACATTTGCTCCGGCGACAATTGCTCCTGCGATAATTGATCCGACGTTTGCTGCGGTAACATTAGCTTCGGCGGAAAGCGCTCGATCCGCCGACATTTGCTCTATTCGAGCGACAATTCCTCCCCGACATTAGCTCCGTCATAGAAAATGAATATGCGACAATATCATTGCTCCGCAAAAATTGCTCATGCGACAACTTCTCCGCCGACATCTGCTCCGTCGATAAATGCATATATAACTATGCGACAATTGCTCCAACGACCACCTTATGTAAAGTTCTCATCAAAAGCGAACACAACGAATTCAGAACAATAGCTGTTGTTGGTGTTTTGGGATTTTTTTCTACCACTTTCCTTTCTGATTTTGCCTATAGTTAATTATCCATCTATATGCCTTATTATTTTGCTACCCCCCCCCCCCCCCCCTCTCTCTCTCTTTCTCTTTATCTTGAACAGTTTTAACAAAACTGAGTAAATGATGACGAAGATTTATTTCTAAATAGCCATTTCATCTACGAGTCATGACACTTGCTAGTGGGAAAAACAAGCTAGTCCTGTATGTGGGTTGTTGCCAATTGGTAAAGTTCATAGATTCAAGTTAAGAGTGTAATAGTGAGGGGAAGGGAATACACGCCCAAATTATGGGGAATTGGGGGAATTAAGGGTTTGCTCCCGGGCCTGCCGTCACGTGGAGCTTGCATAATGCCTCGCAAACAAAACACATGGACATAATTATATTATACTTATTGATGTGGCAGATACTCTATCAAACGGAACATATCATAATAATGCCTCCAGCTCCCTGACTCCCCATGCAGAACTGCATGGTTTTTTTTTAAATATATATAAACAAAAGTAATACAAACATGAAAGATAAAACTACAATGCCCGTGCCGGTATACATTCGGTTGTGTGGAAGAAAACAGGAAGGAAGAAAGAAAGAAAAGGGCAAGGAAGAAGTCAAGAAAGAAAAAGAAAGAAAGAAGATAGAGAGAGAAATGAAGCAGGTGCGAAGATCCTGTAGTGGGGGCAGTTGCTACCCGCTATGAAAATGCTATGGGCGAAAGTTTGCCCATGCATCCCCATTAAATGTGGTTAATAATGGGGGTAACAAAATAAAACGTTCATTTTTGAAAGCTTGCTCTCTTCGCTAGTATTCACGTCAAAATGCCTGTTTCAAATAAATGATGTTCAAATAAATGATGTTCCCTCACTTTCATGTTCAATGCCCATTTCCCGAGTAATAATTTCGGCCTGTTCGCTTCGTCCGCTCGTAATCTTGTAAGGACGGGTTCTAATTAATTTTTTATCAAAAATATTTCTGAAATTACGTCGCGGGCATTTGTCTTGCATTTATAGCGTAGCTAGGGTGGACTTCTCTAGAAACAAGAAGTTTTCGATCAGCAATCATTCTTATTCCAGCAGCGGATGCCCGCATATCATACTATTTTTGCAGCGAGGTGTCCGACTATATCCTCGAATTTTGCAAGTATAGGTGTACATTATAAATTGTGTATTTTTTTTTTCGTCCTTCGCTGCGCTCTCTGAAAATCTAGAGTGAAACTTACTGGGAAGGCGAACAAATTGGGCATGCAACGGGAGGCGGACGAATATATTTTAGAAAGGTTATAGTCCTGTGGTGTATTTTGATAGCGAAATGATACTTTATCACCAAAAGAGTGTGTTTTCCTTGCTCGCTTTGCTCGCTCGTAATGTTTAGAAACAGGGTGGTTTTGGACAGCAAACATTTGCAACAGCGAAGTATATAATATTTGGCAGTGAGGTGACGAAATATACCATTTAAATATCTTATAAGTCGAGAGTGTATTTTGACCACAAAATAAGACTGCTCTTAAAGCAAGAAGTGGTAATTTTTGGCTCGCTCGCAAAATAAATAAAGTATGTGCGTTCGGGTGTGTGGGGCGAGGGGTGTGTATACTCGAATGTGAGCAAGAAATATCGGTAAAATATTTCGCTCCTTCCCCACCCCCCACTCCTCGAAATGGATTTACGCAGGTTTCATCAATCCTACAGAATTGTCTCCCTCCAAACGTTCACCCCCACCCCCCACTCTTCGAAATGATATTGTCGCATATTCATTTTTATCGAAGGAGCATTTGTCGCCGGAGCAAATGCCATACATCCGTCAGAGCATATCACCTTCCACGTAGCTGTTTTTGACCTCCCCCCCCCCCCCAAAAAAAAAAAAAAAAAAAAAAAATGTTTACCAGCTGAGCACCTATTGTACAATACTTTAAGTACTTTTTTCTACATTGTAAAACAAAAAGGAGAGAAAATGAAAACAACACCACTACATGTTTTCTTGTTGCTTCCATTTGTTATTTTCTGATTTATTTTGATCAGTCATTATTCATAACCGTCCTCCATTCACTACCACAAACAAAGTGCCACTCAAATGGGCTATCTGCCATACATATTCTGATTACATTGTGTATTTTAACTTTTAATAATGTTATTGAAATTTAAAAAAAAAAAAAAACAAATTATATCACCATGGCCTACATCTTTGAAACAAGCTTACTTTCATGTAGATCCCATCATATTTCTCTCAGTTAAATCAGTACTCTATATGGACTACTTACTTTTATGTAATTTATGGATGTGTCCTTGAATGTAATTTCATCACAAACAAAAACTTGCACTTTATTTTTGAAATGTAAATGCAACATGAGAAATATGAAAATAAATAAAATGAAATGAAAATTTAACATATATGTCAAACTGTGATATCTGTTTCAAACGATCATCTGAATATATTATCATCATGGTTATTATCAGATTGCAAATTTAGACAAAAATTATAAAATAATTATTATTGAAGATAGCAGATACTTACCATACTTCAACCACCATCAGACAACTCTGTATCAACCTGTGCAGAATGTTTAGGATGCATAATAGTGTTATGGCAACGACTTTCCATCCCCAGCACATCTGAGTAGCCAGCATGTTCGTGGGTAGGAGGGTAGGCAGAATGGGGGCGGGAGGCGCTGATGAGGGATAGCCCCAAGTCAAAGTAACGACAAGTTGATATTATCTTAATATCGACATAGTGCTGATATTATGATGAAATATCTAAATATCTATTTCAAGGGGGGGGGGGGGGGGAATGAGTAATTTCACCACCCCCGCTTGGCCCTTTGGCTACGCCAGTCTCCAAAGCGCTCGTACAGGATAAGGTCAAAGCTTTATCTTAGACTATTCCCATAGATTTTCATTACACTACAGCGGGAAAATCTCATTAATTATGGGTAGCTTTTGACCAAGTCGTAATTGTTGCGCATCAATGATATTGTCGCATATTCATTTTCTTCGATGGAGCTAATGTCGCGGAGGTATTGTCGCTCGAATGCAGCTAAAGACGGCGGATCGAGCGCATTCCGCCGGAGCTAATGTCGTCGGAGCAAATTTCGGCGGAGCAATTGTCGAGGAGCACATGTCGCATATTCATTTCTATCTACCGAGTTTATTGTCGCGGAACAATTATTGTCGAGGAGCAAATTTCGCATAATCATTTCTATCTACCGAGTATATTTTCGCAGAGCAATTGTCGCATATTCATTTTTATCGACGGAGCATAACCGTCCTCCATTCACTACCAGAAATGGAAGAACAGTGGCACTATAGAAGCCTTTCACACTACTTGCTGGACCGCTCCAAGTTAGACCGCTCTAACGGTTGTTGAAGAACGCTTTGCTTGTGAAATGCAAGTGAAATAATCGATCTTGTTAACATTCTGCATTTTAGGAAGAGCGCCGGGTCCGACGGTTCATAACTCCTTGCTAAAGAGAATAATTAGTGTGATCAGTGAGCCCCTACTGCATATTTTTAATCTTTCTCTTAATTTAGGACCGGTACCAGATAACATGAAAATCGCTAAAGTAATACCCCTTTTCAAATAAGAAGACACGGAATTTGTTACTAATTATCGACCCATATCTTTACTAACTTCTTTACCAAAAGTTCTTGAGAAAATAATCTATACGAGAACATCAACTTTCCTCAAAAAACACAATATCTTGTCAAACTCTCAATTTGATTCAAGTGATCAATGTTTTCATACTGTTGGTATTTCCCTGGACTTCTCCAAGGCCTTCGATACCATTAACCATGAAATTCTTCTATATAAACTCTCATATTATGGCTTTAGAGGAAAGGCCTTGGAGTGATTCAGGAATTATCTCACAGAGTACAATTCGTATCTATAGACAACCATTGTTCTAGTACGCTTCCTGTTAATTGTGGAGTACCACAGGGCAGTATCCTAGGTCCTCTTCTGTTTATCATTCATATAAATGACATTCAGAAATCCTCGAATACTCTTTCATTTATTCTTTTGCCGATGACTCTAACCCTTTTTTTCTCATCCACATGCAAATGAAGTTCTTAGAATACTAAACTCCGAACTTATACAAGTAACAGATATCTTAACCCGCAGAAAACCAATTATATGCTTTTTAGTAACAGAATTGATTATCTTCCCGGTAAAATCATTTTTGATAACACTGTCCTCCAAAAAGTATCTACAACCAAATTCTTAGGAATTCTAATCGACAATAAATTAACCTGGAAACTTCATATTGGCAACATATGCAAAACCATCTCCCGTAACATTGGAGTTATTAACAAACTGAAATATTTCCTTCCTCCTCCCACTCTACTCACATTGTATTACACTGTGATATTACCATATATAAATTATGGTATATTAGCATGGGGTTGTGCCGCACAAGCACAACTGAATAGAATATTTCTCCTCCAAAAAAAGTACTTATAATTATTTTTCATATAATTTACAGATCTCATACTGATATATTATTTTTCGAAAATAAAAAACTAGGCCAATTAATGTACAAATTAGGTAGAAATGAACTCCCTGCCATGTTTAACGATATGTTTCGAAAGAACAACACCATACATAAATATCCAACGAGACAAGGCAGTGCTTACCACCTACTTCTAACAAGAACACTCTTTGTACAAAAGACCTATGTTTTTTTCAGGTTCCATGTACTGGAACTCTTTAGATAAAGAAATTAAAGAATCGCCTAGTCTTAACAATTTTAAACGTAAACTTGATAAATATCTGTTCAGCCGATACCCCCTTCAAACAGGTCAAGCTTAATACCAAATGAAAATTGAACATTCACCCTTTTCATGTTGTCCTGTGAACACGTGCCTAACGATTTTGTTTTTGCTCCTGCTCCCAACCTCTTTTCCTTTCCACTTCCGGTCTTTTCACTCTTCCTCTTTGCTTTCCTATAAACCTATGTTGGCATACTGTGATTTTTTTTCTGTAACTTTCGTCACTATATTTCCAAGTATTATAATTTTGTTTGACCGAAGCCCTTTTATGTATTTAAGTCTTTGGGGCATGCATCATACAAGCACTGCTTTCTCAGCAAGCCCCCTCCGTGTCATTGTATATGTTAGGTCGATAATGATCCGTTTGTGTAAATTATTTTTTGTACTCTTCTTAGTAACCTATATATTTAGTTAGTTTGATATACTAAAGTTATTACATCGCTTCATGTTTAATCATTTGATCGATATGTATCATGTATAATTATTTTGAAACGGAAAATAAATCAAATCAAAACAGTCTCTGTTGTTGTTGGTTTTGTTTTAAGAACCCCTCACACTAAACGATCCATCAGCGATCCGATTTTCGAAGAAATCGCAATTGCATTAAGTATAGAAATGTATATGAATATTATCTTCCAGTTTGAGGATCTGAATCCTGATTTCAAAGCTAGAAATTAAAACAAAATGGGGCATTATAAGACTCATGTCGGCGAAAAGGGCAAATCGGCTTCAAATCGAAGACAATATTCTGACGTCACTCCAATTCGGATCCGATTTGGCTTCAAAGGCTTGCAAAATCTCGAGATTACTAACTTATTCTTCATATGAATATTCAGAACCTCGATCACTAAATTGCATGTTATTTCCTTCTTTCCTTCTATCTCCTCCCCCTTCATTTCAAACACGTTATCACGTATCGCGCATCCTCCTTCCTCTTCAACTATAGAAACGAACGTTTGCTGTAATCATGTTGAAGATAAAGTTGAGGTCTGGTCATGGTATTGAACTGTAAAAGAAACTGTCTCAAAGCAATTGGGAAAGGTTGATTATATAACACATTAGAATTGGTGTATGCTGTGAGGTTTTGGATTCACAAAAATTATAAGAAATTGACTCAATCCTGCTGAGATTCACATCCACTGTACACAGAAATATATATATGGGACCACACACAAATGTTCAGCCCGAACATTTCAGCTGATTTTTGTCATATTTTGAATGTGAGGGCATCTGAAGAGAAATCCTTTTCAGGGGACATATCTACTATGATAATCTTCCAAACTAACATAATAACAATGGGAAAGCTCACAAATTATTTTTTACCTTTCCCGGAACTCAAGATTCCCTTAAAAGAAAAGGTAAAAATGAAGTTTAAAATTTGGTAAACGTGAAAAATTAATTGTAAAGAGTCGCATTCTTATTATGCCAGTGTGGAAGAATACCGCAGAAGAAGTGTCGCCGAAAAAGGATTCCTCTTCGAATAATATTCAAAGTATTAAAACAAAAAGTTCCAAATTTGGAACCACCATTTCATGCCAAAAGTGTGTAGTCTGAAATGCCCCTTTCTGTGTGCAGTGCATGTAATTTTCAAGATTGGGTCAATTTCCTATCATTCTGATGATTCCCCCGAACTCACAGTATACTCCAAATGTTTTGAAATACGTTATGAACCTTTCCCGGTTGCTTCCAGACATTTTCTTTTCTAATATCACATTACCAGAACTGAACTCTAATAGTTGGGGCGGGGGGGGGGGGGGGGGGGGGGGGGGGTTAGGCATTTTCAAATGCGCTAACGATCATGTGTTACACCTTTGAATACGAAGTTACACCACTGTGTCCTCCATGACATTGGACCTATCCTTTGAAATTCAAGTGCAATGGCATGTTTATTTATTACTGTCTCCCACTAACACGCTACACCAATTCATCTCACACGAAGGAAGAGAGGATACACAGGCATATAAAACCCAGCTCTCACGATGTATCATTTCGATTGCGTATGGGTTTAATCGCCACCAGATACGCCAGTTATTACAAATATTGTTTGAACTGTTTATTTTGCAATCAGTGTTTAAAGGGATATATTAACTTTGTGAAAAATTGTGAAATCATCTCAAATGCCAGTGAATTGTGTGCAGTCCTCTAACTACATATAAAGTAAAGATATGTGAAACTGAAAGTATATGAGAGCAAATGGAACACCTTTACTATCCCCAAAAAAGAAGAAAAGGAAGCTAGACGAGAGGTATCGCGATCGATCGCTAGCGCAAGTCGCTCAGCTTTTTCGCTGCGCTGCAGTCACAAAAACCAAGCACCAGAGCTTGGCGATATCAGAACGGGTTTGCAGCTCGTACGGTATTCTGTGATAGAGCGAGGTATGCCAACTGTAAGATTCTATCTCGAAATCAATGTTCAGTCGTAAATATCTTGATATATGAAGGACCGATCAGCTTATAAAACTCAAGCGATTCCTGTCTGACCTAAAGGTTTGCAATTATGATTACAGCATTAGCTGGTACAGTGATTCGTTTTCTTTCAATCCTGGGCAGAGTCAATCAATCCCTTTAAACGATATCTCTCTTTCATTACACACAAAAGACAGTTTTTGCCATTTGACCTCTGGCATTTTTTTCTCTGGCATTTTTTGCTCTGGCATCTTTACCTCTGACATTTTTCCTCTGGCATTTTTACCTCTGGCATTTTTACCTCTGGCATTTTGTCCTGTGGCATTTTGTCCTGTGGCATTTTTATCTCTGGCATTTTTATCTCTGGTATTTTTACCTCTGGCATTTTTACCTCTGGCATTTTTTTCCTCTGGCATTTTTTTCCTCTGGCATTTTTACCTCTGGCATTTTTACCTGGCACCACAAAATCTCCCCCTCTGCCAGTATAGCTGACTTGATAGACCTCCTGTTTAGTTCAATTAACAACGATGACTTGTTATTCTCTTGCAAAATAATACTCTCCCAACTATAAGTAACTCTGACTATGACAAATACATAATGAATTATATTGAGAACAACACAGGTGAACTTACATACAACTGTGACTTTAATGATGAATCTGGACAACTCATCACTTCGCACTACCACACAGATAAACCCTTCAAATCATACCTCAACTCCAATAATGACAAAGAAAAAAAAAATCTTTCCTTCTTCATTTAAATGTAAAAAGCGCCAATAGATTATTCCTAGAAAATAGCCATCTACATAGATAGATTAGGAGGTGGAGTAGCACTTTACATACTGCATCAATATGAATATACCTAATATGACAATACTAGACGCTGTTTTGGAATCTCTTTTTGTTGAAATTAATGTTCCAAGAGGTAAAGATATAACATTGGGAGTAATATATCGACCTCCTCAATCAAATCATAACAAATCTTTACAATCACTCCAAGAACTCCTTCTTGACCCTGTGCTAAAAATCAAAGACTGTTTTCTGATGGGTGATTTCAACATAAACTTATTAACTTGCAATACGAATACCATTTCACAAGAGTTTCTTGAAATATTTTTGTCTAGTTCTTTACTTCCACTCATTACCAAACCCACAAGAGTGGCAGATCACTCAGCCACTATTACTGATAATATATTTAGTAATACCCACCTACTTCCCAAAGCAGGTATTATCTTTTCTGATATTTCCGATCACTTTCCATTTTTTCCTCAATTACATAGACGAAAATTTACTACAAAACACCGAACAATAACACTACATATCGAAAAATTACTGAGGCAGGTATTGCCAATTTAATTGAAAATCTACAATCAACAGACTGGTCAAATGTTTTTGACTCCACAAACGCTAATGAATCGTACAATTTTTCATAAATAAACTCACATCCTGTTACTTACATTCCGCTTATCACCCAGAAAAGACCAAATCACACACACAAAAAAATCCAATACAACCTTGGGTGACAAAGTTACTTATAAGATATATTAACCGCAAAATTAATCTTTACTATAAATATATTACAAAACCAAGTGATACCTCTCGTAAGACCTATACTTCTTATAAAACTGTCCTAACCATTTTATTGCGCGTTTCCAAGAAAGCATACTACAGTGCACAGTTAAGCTTGTACAAAAATGATATGAAGAACACATGGAAACTCTCAGTGGTGTACTACATAAAGATAAAAAAACTCACAAATAACAACAATCAGAAATAATAACATAATTACAGATAATGCCACTATTATTGCAGAAACATTTGAGTCATATTTTTCACAAGTGGGTAACAATCTAGCGCAACAGGTGCCTCCAAGCAAAAAAATCCTTTCATGATTTTCTTGATAATCCAAATCAGAACTCCATATTTTTTCTCCCACTAATGCAAGTGAAATAATCGATCTTGTTAACATTCTGCATTTTAGGAAGAGCGCCAGGTCCGAAGGTATTCATAACTCCTTGCTAAAGAGAATAATTAGTGTGATCATTGATCCCCACTGCATATTTTTAATCTTTCTCTTAATTCATGACCGGTACCAGAACAACATGAAAATTGCTAAAGTAATACCTCTTTTCAAAAAAGGAGACACGGAATTTGTTACTAATTATCGACGCATATCTTTATTAACTTCTTTACCAAAAGTTCTTGAGAAAATAATCTATACGAGAACATCCGCTTTCTTCAAAAAACACAATATCTTGTCAAACTCTCAATTTGGGTTTCTCGAAAATCATAGTACTTCGCGTGCATTTAATAGAATTGCTAATTCAATTGATCAATGTTTTCATACTGTTGGTATTTCCCTGGACTTCCCCAAGGCCTTCGATACCATCAACCATGAAATTCTTCTATATAAACTCTCATATTATGGCTTTAGAGGAAAGGCCTTGGAGTGATTCAGGAATTATCTCACAGAGTACAATTCGTATCTATAGACAACCATTGTTCTAGTACGCTTCATGTTAATTGTGGAGTACCACAGGGCAGTATCCTAGGTCCTCTTCTGTTTATCATTCATATAAATGACATTCAGAAATCCTCGAATATTCTTTTTGCCGATGACTCCAACCCTTTTTTTTATCATCCACATGCAAATGAAGTTCTTAGAATACTTAACACCGAACTTTAATACAAGTAAACAAGTAACAGATCTCTTAAGCCGCAGAAAACCAATTATATGCTTTTTAGTAACAGAATTGATTATCATTTTTGATAACACTGTCCTCCAAAAAGTATCTACAACCAAATTCTTAGGAATTCTAATCGACAATAAATTAACTTGGAAACCGCATATTGACAACATATGCAAAACTATCTCCAGTAACATTGGAGTTATTAACAAGCTGAAATATTTCCTTCCTTCTCCCATTCTACTCACATTGTATTACACTGTGATATTACTATATATAAATTATGGTATATTAGCATAGGGTTGTGCCGCACAAGCACAATTTGAATAGAATATTTCTGCTTCAAAAAAGTACTTATAATTATTTTTGAAGTGAAAAATGAGCAAAGAAAAACGGGATTCTAGCGGGACTTGAACCCGAGACCTCCGGATTGCCAGACCGGCGCTCTACCGACTGAGCTATGGAATACCCCAGTACATGTTCGTCCCAGAAACCCCATAGTTTTCAATGCTCGTGTGGTCAGAAGCTATAAAAACCAGACATAAACCCGAAGGATCGTAATCAACTTGAATTTATTAAATATACATCTTTATACCCAGGATCCTGTCTTACCTCAAAAAGTCAAATTTTCGAGTTCGATTATTTTACCAAAGAACGGCCAAGATGTGATCAACTCATGCAATATGTTTCCTGCCAACATTTGAATCGCAATGTAGTGTTCCTCCGGGCATTGTTCCTGGTTGGGAGGGAGAGGGATGGGGCTTTTGGATAATTTTTGGTTAAAAAATTATTCAACGTTAAAAACAACCGTTTTTGCAATAAATAAGGGTTTCAAGCAGTTTCTTCAAGCTATATATTAAAACTAAATATTGCATTGGATTCACCATATATAAAAACCTACAAAAGCACATTTCAATTAATGTTGTACCTTGTTTAGTCAAAATTATATGTACATATATACATTTCAGCCCGACCGTGGCGGCCATCTTGGATTTCTTAATTATGAGGCATTAGCGGCCATTTTTGAGCTTGGCATACAGCAGATTTGAGTTCAGCACCCCTCAATACCCCTAAAAAACATGTATGCCCTAAATTAACACCACTTGCCTTCGGGGTTAAGATTTTTTGAAAATTGACCTAGTCTACTAACAATGTTCATTGATTCAATCCAAACTACTTTTCTTGTCAAATATGTGTGCATAACGATGTATGACTTTGAAAATTGTAGTTGGACTGGAGAAACGTCCTTGGTCCGATTTCACAAAACCATGCATGGTTTAAACCCCCTCATGGGTTTTTTAAGCGTACGTGCGCACGGAATCCGATCCAGTCATATGTTTTGAGCGCGCGCATGGGCAATGTGCCCTTATTTACGCTTATTTTAGTACGCTTACAGAGGTTTAAACCTTACCCATGGTTTAAACCTCCTTTGTGAATACGGGCCATTTTGGCTATTTTGTTCTTCATTCTAAAGCTTTCAGCAGCGAATTAAAAACAGCCTGTTTTTACATCATACGCGGTTGAAAGTATTTCCATTGGATTCTACGGGCCAAATTACCCCAAGATGGCACACTTTGAGTCTATTCTGGCGCACTGTGCGTCGGTCTCGTGGACATTCAAATGACTTTTCAGAAGACCGGCGAGATGGACACTGTCGGTCTCGTGGACATGGACTGTATGTATTCTGCATTATGGCATGTTTTGGTACGTGTTACTGTTGAAATAATGTCTTGCCATCGGATTCCAAACTGAATTTGTATTCATAAACCCACTTGCATATAGGATTGGAATTAAAATAAATTATACATGTATAATATGTTGCCAGAGCAAACGTCAGGGCGCCTTTTTTACGATGGAATGTTGACTTGGCATACTGTGGCTTCTAATACTTCACATGGATAGTCGTGTGCTGTTCCATCGGACTCTAAGGTCATGCATTTCTCATTTTCATCACTCGGCTCATTGGGGTTCCAATCTGGGGGGGGGGGGGGGGTGGAATAAAAGAGATAAATAACTCAAGGAGAACGGATGAATCAAAGCAAAAATGAGCTCCAGGTGGCACCATGCCCCAGGCTCCTAAAATAAAACTAAAAGGGCCCGTTTTAGGAGCAGGAGTGGTTTTCTGGAAACTCTGTTAATAACACGATAAAAACTACTTTCGAAAAATAAACTCAAGACACTTTCAATAGCCCTGTTATCACCTTTAGAAATGTGCGAACATTACAATGGTGTACGTATTACATAATTCGAACCTGATTTCTATGGGCTTTGAAATTGCCCTTGAGTTTATTTTTCGAAAGTAGTTCTTATCGTGTTTAATTTACTTAAAAATGTATTGGTCATGCACGTTTAATAATAATAAAGAATACTGCTCTTCCTGCGGGCCTTGCTATTACCCAAGCATTGCCAGGAACTCATTTAATACAACTCGTTCGAAAGGGACAAATGTGGGCAAACCACCTTTCGAAGAATATAAGCACCGCGTAAGGATCGAACCCGAGACGGGGGGAACTTGTCACGTCAGTGCGAGTCAGGTCGACCTAGTATATCTATGAAGTAAAGCTTCCAACGCGCTCGTATTTTTATTGGCTAAGGAAGAGGCATTTGCTCAAATAAACACCAAAGAAAAAAATGTTAGGTCCTTCCACTTTCAGTTTGTTATGACAACTAACAATGCTATTACTAAAAAATCCCAAAAGAATTATAACATATTTCCCACAGCCTATTTTGTCATGAAACGTCATGGGTAACACACTGATCGTCCATGGGCTTGTTCCAGGGCAATTCCAAGCGTTGCGAAATGACATTCACAAAGTTTGAAAGAAGAATAATATGAACATCGTACAATACATAAACTAATATGAGGTACTTTCACTTTTATAAAATATTAAATATTATTATTGTTTCACAGAGTTTGAGCAATTTTTATTCTGGATGAAAAGTCATGTCCTTTTTGTGGCATTCCGTAAGGAAGCAATATAATATCTAATATTTCATAAATTTGATGAATGTTTGACAAAAAACCCTACATTTGTGAAAGTACATCATATTTGTTTACATTATACTATTAATTTGTAGATATTCATTAATGATTTTCATAATATTATTCTTTCAAAATTGAAAATGCTTTGTGAATGTCATTCCGTACCGCTTAGGATTGCCCATGTAGTCAAGCGGCATAGCGTCATTTTTTAGCCCAAATTGTGCATTTTGTGCTAAAAGCACCAAATATGGCACACAGGTAAAGGAATATCTTAAAAACAATATTGGGTATTTGGCCACCTAATATTTGGCCGCTCAGGCCCGTTGTGCTCAATTTTCAGAATGAAAGTCACAGGGCATCTTTTTTGCTGTATACTTGGTCCAAAATCGATACACAGATGAAATTTAGGTTTAATATACTTTGTTCTACTCTTATCTAAAATTCCAAGGCCTAAAGAAATCATAAAAAAGTGGTTTAGGTGTCCTTATGTGATATATGGTCCCCATGTCTAGAAAAAATCAAAGAATGGCTATTATCGGACAAATCAAGTAACATTTCGGGGTCATAAGGTAAGGAAATTGAATATCTAAAATTTATTGGCCCATTAAACTCAGAAAAGCTAGTTAAGGTGCCAAATTTTAGTGTTATGGACCTTTTTGATAAATCTATGTCACTGAAACACATTGAATTTTATCGTTATGCAAGAGTTGTATTGTTTGACAGGTTTCAATAATTATCGATGGCCTAAGATATCTGTGTTAGTTTTAACTAATCTACTATAACTTATGCAAATTTTATTCATATATTCATATTGTTAATAAATACATTTTTGAAAAATTGTAAAGAGTATGTATTTGTGTAAAATGCTTCTGGCAAGCTTAAAAGATACTCGTATAGATTTAATCATTATTGTTCATTTTATACTGCATGTATATAATTTTTTTTATTAGTTTCTTATGTACTCTATTGTTTTCAATATTCATAAGTTTCATCATATGATTTGTTCTATTTGATACTATCATCTAGATCAATATTCAGATCTAAAATATAGAACAATCGAAGCTATAGAGGGGGAAAATACATCTAATTAACAAATGGAATCTGAAAACATTGGTTCGTTGGTTGGAATTTTCAGAATTGTGCCCTCCCCCTCCTTTTTGTGAGAACCGGGCTGCGCCCCCAAACTAGTATGTGCTTCTACTCAACTCACTTCTATACGAGCTGGTGGTCCCTTCCCGATCGCGCACACACACCCAGGCCATTTCGGAGTTCAACGAATTGCAATTCAGCCGGACCAAATGAGATGTGATATGAAACCGTAGGAGATCGTATTCCTCTGTGCTCTCTATGTAGAGCAGGGAGGGACCGACAACATCTCCATTGCCAAGGGTAACTGCATCCAGTCCTCCACAGTGATCATGAGCATCTTGCCATGTCATTGAATGACTGTCACTAGCAATCAGGAAACATTTCATTTCCCCGTACACCCAACCTACCGGACAGATGACGGAATTGGAGGCTGGAGAAGAGTAGAAAGAGTTGAAAACAGACACGGATTTGAATGAAAGATAACTGAACGGAAATATAAACAAAGCCCCACCCCCTCCTAGCCCCCCCCCCCCCCCCCCCATCTGGAGCGTCGCTTTGAAATCTTATTGAAATGCGCGACCATTAAAATATGGTTTAAAATAATCTAGTATATAGCCAGGGTCCTAAAGGCTAAAGCTATGCACCCTGCAAATACGCGCATAGCGACGCGTTCAATACGCCCAAATTTTGGTGTGATAGAGGAACGAGAATATCATTTACATTTGTGAATTTCACTTTCTATTTCGTGATATTATTATTATCTGGAAATCGGTGTGTTAACTTCAAAGTCAAGATTTGAATTCATTCATTTATTACGTGTGCGTAGTGACCCTTTTATTATGTTGGACAACATTTGACACGGGCATCGATGTGAACCGGCTGAAACATGTTTCTTACTGACATTCGTCAATCGTAATTTTCTCATCGATTTAACTTCAGAATATGCAAAATCTAGATATATAAAAGGAGTTTGCATAAACCACTGGGGTAACAAATCAAGTTCAAATTAAAATTAACATTTTTTTTCTTCCATTGATTTTGACAACATTCAACATCTGTTCAAAATTACATGTATATAAAATGGTATGAATATAATCAAGAACTTGCAATAAAAGGAATAAGGCGGGACTGACTAAAATGACTTTCTAGTCTCTATAAAATCAATGTGCGTAGCTTATGGTCCCCCATCATACCTATTTCGCAATTTGTCCCTCCGTAACCAACCTCGCAAGAACAGCTGTACCCATCTAGTTCTTCGGAGCACGTGCCTCCACCGAGACAAGGGTCTGAGTAACAGGCTGGAAAATGGAGAAAATAGGTGAAATTGGGTGATTACTCTTGGTGCGACGTTAGGGCGAATCCTTTTATCTCAACCTATTGTTATCATTCGCCTTAACGTCGAATTTCTATTGTGACGGAATAAACCGCGTTGATAGGATTCGCCCTAACGTAGGAAATAATGTTGTAGGCCTAATGATGATGATGATGATAATAATAATGATAATAATAATCATAATGATAACAATAATAATACTACTAATAATAAGACATAATGATAATGATAATAATAATGACAATAATAATGACAATAATAACAATTATCATTATAATAGTTTGCGTGATTCCGAAACATGTACCATTCCTCAGAGAGAGAGGATTGATCAACATACCCGGATGTGCGCAGTATAAGTTTATTTTGTCCCTTGCTTCTTCAGGCGTTCTGACGTCATATTCAGGGTGATCGCGTGGTAGATACTTAGGAACCAACTTGACCAATTCCCCTGTGTGTTCAGATACGTCATAGGGACAGATATCCATAGGTATTGCAGGGCATGTTCCATCACCAAGAATGCCTGTCATTTTACATGAAATAGTAAAGCTTCAGATTGACCATTTGTTCATTATTGTGAGATGCCGACTTGTACCTTTCGTGTTTTCTTTTAATAATTTATTTTCGTAATAAATAATGAGAGAGGAAATGAAATGTTACTGCAGAACAAAATATTTAAATGTTATTCATTGGATGATTTCATTTATAATACGAGCATACGAGTACTAAAACCGTGTTTTAAAGCCACCCTTTTCTGCGTTTCCAATAGGGCGATCTCAAACATGTTTAATTTATGACAGGCGAAAAAATGCTTAAACAACACGATAAGAACTTTCGAAATATAAACTCAAGGGCAATTTCAAAGGCCTATTGTACTGCCCATAGAAATCATGTTCGGATTACCTAATACACCATCGTAATATTCGCACATTTCTAAAGGTCATAGACAGGGCTATTGAAATTGTCTTGAGTTTATTATTTTTTTTATCGTGTTAAACTGTCATTGTAAACCGTGATTCGGGGAGAGGGGGATGCTTGACCGCACCCCTATATGTTTACGTGATTGAATTTCTAGAAGTGCAGTATGTATATTATTACAGGACGAATTTGCAGTTTCATTGATACTTGGCCAATCTGAACTCCTCAAAGAATTCAATCTCTCCCTCTCTCTCTCTTTCGGTCTTCCTATCCATCTTGCTTTATCATTGTGCTGCCCCCCCCCCCCCCCCTTGGCATCCCCCTCTCTCTCTTCCCTCTCTCTCTATCTCTGTGTCGTTCTTCACCCATATTTTTTTTGGCCAGACCTTCCAAAATTCGCTCAAGGGGTTCCCAGCTTCCTTCCATAATTACAAGCCAAAAAAAAAAAAATCTAAAGGGGGGGGGGGGGGGGGGGGGGAGGGGCAACAATCGACAAAAGGGCGGATCCTTTATGGTCAAAATGTATACTTTTCTTGCAAAGGGCCAGAAGTGCCCCCCTGGATCCGCCAATGACTATAACATTGATATTGAGTTATTGACTGAAATCAAAATACTAAAATTAAGTTTTGAAGCCAATTACTCACCCTAAATCTCTTGGTTGAGTATGAAGAATGTAAATGCAAGCTTCAAATACTGTTAAAAGAGAAAGTTAAATTTTCTACGTGTACAGATGAAAATAGATCAATGTGTGTCGTAATAATTACAATCGGATCGGCGATCCAACATTATTTGCTGAGGTGACAATTGCTTCGAGGTTTATCTGCTCAAAACTATAAAGTTCTGGTATAGGTTTGCAATTGGTTTTAGGTTAGGTTTGAGGTTAGTGTTATAGGCATATTGTTAGGCCAAAGGTGCAAGTCAGGAATTCGCTTATTGTAAGAAATTAACCACAGAGCATTAATATCGCAGGAACATGTGCCGTGCAACCATACTAGCTAGGAAACCTGAAAAGGTTGATTACATAAGGTTTAATGTGTACAGTGAGGTTTTGGTATCATAAAAATGATAATAAATAGACTCAAACCTGCCTAATATTATAAAGTGAAAAGCGCTGGACACAGGTGTGGGTATATATAGGACTACGCACACATGGGGCACAAAATTTGGTCCAAAGGTTCCACCATTAATGGGGTAAAAAAATAAAACGTTCATTTTTGAAAGCTTGCTCTCTTCGCTAGTATTCACGTCAAAATGCCTGTTTCCCTCACTTTCATGTTCAATGCCCATTTCCCGAGTAATAATTTCGGCCTGTTCGCTTCGTCCGCTCGTAATCTTGTAAGGACGGGTTCTAATTAATTTTTTATCAAAAATATTTCTGAAATTACGTCGCGGCATTTATAGCGTAGCTAGGGTGGACTTCTCTAGAAACAAGAAGTTTTCGATCAGCAATCATTCTTATTCCAGCAGCGGATGCCCGCATATCATACTATTTTTGCAGCGAGGTGTCCGACTATATCCTCGAATTTTGCAAGTATAGTTGTACATTATAAATTGTGTATTTTTTTTTTCGTCCTTCGCTGCGCTCTCTGAAAATCTAGAGTGAAACTTACTGGGAAGGCAAACAAATTGGGCATGCAACGGGAGGCGGACGAATATATTTTAGAAAGGTTATAGTCCTGTGGTGTATTTTGATAGCGAAATGATACTTTATCACCAAAAGAGTGTGTTTTCCTTGCTCGCTTCGCTCGCTCGTAATGTTTAGAAACAGGGTGGTTTTGGACTGCAAACATTTGCAACAGCGACGTATATAATATTTGGCAGTGAGGTGACGAAATATACCATTTAAATATCTTATAAGTCGAGAGTGTATTTTGACCACTAAATAAGACTTCTCTTAAAGCAAGAAGTGGTTCGCTCGCAAAATAAATAAAAAAGTTTGTGCGTTCGGGTGTGTGGGGCGGGGGGGGGGGGGTGTGTTTACTCGAATGTGAGCAAGAAATATCGGTAAAATATTTCGCTCCTTCCCCACCCCCACTTCTCGAAATGGATTTACGCAGGTTTCATCAATCCTACAGAATTGTCTCCCTCCAAACGTTCACCCCCCCCCCCCCCCACTCTTCGAAATGATATTGTCGCATATTTATTTTTATCGAAGGAGCATTTGTCGCCGGAGCAAATGCCATACATCCATCAGAGCATATCACCTTCCACGTAGCTGAACTATTTTTGCCCCCCCCCCCCCCAAAAAAAAAAAAAAAAAAAAAAAAAATGTTTACCAGCTGAGCACCTATTGTACAATACTTTAAGTACTTTTTTCTACATTGTAAAACAAAAAGGAGAGAAAATGAAAACAACACCACTGCATGTTTTCTTGTTGCTTCCATTTGTTATTTTCTGATTTATTTTGATCAGTCATTATTCATAACCGTCCTCCATTCACTACCACAAACAAAGTGCCACTCAAATGGGCTTTCCGCCATATATATTCTGATTACATTGTGTATTTTAACTTTTAATAATGTTATTGAAATTTAAAAAAAAAAAAAACCAAATTATATCACCATGGCCTACATCTTTGAAACAAGCTTGCTTTCATGTAGGTCCCATCATATTTCTCTCAGTTAAATAAGTACTGTGTATGGACCACTTACTTTTATGTAATTTATGGATGTGTCCTTGAATGTAATTTCATCACAAACAAAAACTTGCACTTTATTTTTGAAATGTAAATGCAACATGAGAAATATGAAAATAAATAAAATGAAATGGAAATTTAACATATATGTCAAACTGTGATATCTGTTTCAAACGATCATCTGAATATATTATCATCATGGTTATTATCAGATTGCAAATTTAGACAAAAATTATAAAATAATTATTATTGAAGATAGCAGATACTTACCATACTTCAACCACCATCAGAAAACTCTGTATCAACCTGTGCAGAATGTTTAGGATGCATAATAATGTTATGGCAACGACTTTCCATCCCCAGCACATCTGAGTAGCCAGCATGTTCGTGGGTAGGAGGGTAGGCAGAATGGGGGCGGGAGGCGCTGATGAGGGATAGCCCCAAGTCAAAGTAACGACAAGTTGATATTATCTTAATATCGACATAGTGCTGATATTATGATGAAATATCTAAATATCTATTTCAAGGGGGGGGGGGGGGGGAATGAGTAATTTCACCACCCCCGCTTGGCCCTTTGGCTACGCCAGTCTCCAAAGCGCTCGTACAGGATAAGGTCAAAGCTTTATCTTAGACTATTCCCATAGATTTTCATTACACTACAGCGGGAAAATCTCATTAATTATGGGTAGCTTTTGACCAAGTCGTAATTGTTGCGCATCAATGATATTGTCGCATATTCATTTTCTTCGATGGAGCTAATGTCGCGGAGGTATTGTCGCTCGAATGCAGCTAAAGACGGCGGATCGAGCGCATTCCGCCGGAGCTAATGTCGTCGGAGCAAATTTCGGCGGAGCAATTGTCGAGGAGCACATGTCGCATATTCATTTCTATCTACCGAGTTTATTGTCGCGGAACAATTATTGTCGAGGAGCAAATTTCGCATAATCATTTCTATCTACCGAGTATATTTTCGCAGAGCAATTGTCGCATATTCATTTTTATCGACGGAGCATAACCGTCCTCCATTCACTACCAGAAATGGAAGAACAGTGGCACTATAGAAGCCTTTCACACTACTTGCTGGACCGCTCCAAGTTAGACCGCTCTAACGGTTGTTGAAGAACGCTTTGCTTGTGAAATGCAAGTGAAATAATCGATCTTGTTAACATTCTGCATTTTAGGAAGAGCGCCGGGTCCGACGGTTCATAACTCCTTGCTAAAGAGAATAATTAGTGTGATCAGTGAGCCCCTACTGCATATTTTTAATCTTTCTCTTAATTTAGGACCGGTACCAGATAACATGAAAATCGCTAAAGTAATACCCCTTTTCAAATAAGAAGACACGGAATTTGTTACTAATTATCGACCCATATCTTTACTAACTTCTTTACCAAAAGTTCTTGAGAAAATAATCTATACGAGAACATCAACTTTCCTCAAAAAACACAATATCTTGTCAAACTCTCAATTTGATTCAAGTGATCAATGTTTTCATACTGTTGGTATTTCCCTGGACTTCTCCAAGGCCTTCGATACCATTAACCATGAAATTCTTCTATATAAACTCTCATATTATGGCTTTAGAGGAAAGGCCTTGGAGTGATTCAGGAATTATCTCACAGAGTACAATTCGTATCTATAGACAACCATTGTTCTAGTACGCTTCCTGTTAATTGTGGAGTACCACAGGGCAGTATCCTAGGTCCTCTTCTGTTTATCATTCATATAAATGACATTCAGAAATCCTCGAATACTCTTTCATTTATTCTTTTGCCGATGACTCTAACCCTTTTTTTCTCATCCACATGCAAATGAAGTTCTTAGAATACTAAACTCCGAACTTATACAAGTAACAGATATCTTAACCCGCAGAAAACCAATTATATGCTTTTTAGTAACAGAATTGATTATCTTCCCGGTAAAATCATTTTTGATAACACTGTCCTCCAAAAAGTATCTACAACCAAATTCTTAGGAATTCTAATCGGCAATAAATTAACCTGGAAACTTCATATTGGCAACATATGCAAAACCATCTCCCGTAACATTGGAGTTATTAACAAACTGAAATATTTCCTTCCTCCTCCCACTCTACTCACATTGTATTACACTGTGATATTACCATATATAAATTATGGTATATTAGCATGGGGTTGTGCCGCACAAGCACAACTGAATAGAATATTTCTCCTCCAAAAAAAGTACTTATAATTATTTTTCATATAATTTACAGATCTCATACTGATATATTATTTTTCGAAAATAAAAAACTAGGCCAATTAATGTACAAATTAGGTAGAAATGAACTCCCTGCCATGTTTAACGATATGTTTCGAAAGAACAACACCATACATAAATATCCAACGAGACAAGGCAGTGCTTACCACCTACTTCTAACAAGAACACTCTTTGTACAAAAGACCTATGTTTTTTTCAGGTTCCATGTACTGGAACTCTTTAGATAAAGAAATTAAAGAATCGCCTAGTCTTAACAATTTTAAACGTAAACTTGATAAATATCTGTTCAGCCGATACCCCCTTCAAACAGGTCAAGCTTAATACCAAATGAAAATTGAACATTCACCCTTTTCATGTTGTCCTGTGAACACGTGCCTAACGATTTTGTTTTTGCTCCTGCTCCCAACCTCTTTTCCTTTCCACTTCCGGTCTTTTCACTCTTCCTCTTTGCTTTCCTATAAACCTATGTTGGCATACTGTGATTTTTTTTCTGTAACTTTCGTCACTATATTTCCAAGTATTATAATTTTGTTTGACCGAAGCCCTTTTATGTATTTAAGTCTTTGGGGCATGCATCATACAAGCACTGCTTTCTCAGCAAGCCCCCTCCGTGTCATTGTATATGTTAGGTCGATAATGATCCGTTTGTGTAAATTATTTTTTGTACTCTTCTTAGTAACCTATATATTTAGTTAGTTTGATATACTAAAGTTATTACATCGCTTCATGTTTAATCATTTGATCGATATGTATCATGTATAATTATTTTGAAACGGAAAATAAATCAAATCAAAACAGTCTCTGTTGTTGTTGGTTTTGTTTTAAGAACCCCTCACACTAAACGATCCATCAGCGATCCGATTTTCGAAGAAATCGCAATTGCATTAAGTATAGAAATGTATATGAATATTATCTTCCAGTTTGAGGATCTGAATCCTGATTTCAAAGCTAGAAATTAAAACAAAATGGGGCATTATAAGACTCATGTCGGCGAAAAGGGCAAATCGGCTTCAAATCGAAGACAATATTCTGACGTCACTCCAATTCGGATCCGATTTGGCTTCAAAGGCTTGCAAAATCTCGAGATTACTAACTTATTCTTCATATGAATATTCAGAACCTCGATCACTAAATTGCATGTTATTTCCTTCTTTCCTTCTATCTCCTCCCCCTTCATTTCAAACACGTTATCACGTATCGCGCATCCTCCTTCCTCTTCAACTATAGAAACGAACGTTTGCTGTAATCATGTTGAAGATAAAGTTGAGGTCTGGTCATGGTATTGAACTGTAAAAGAAACTGTCTCAAAGCAATTGGGAAAGGTTGATTATATAACACATTAGAATTGGTGTATGCTGTGAGGTTTTGGATTCACAAAAATTATAAGAAATTGACTCAATCCTGCTGAGATTCACATCCACTGTACACAGAAATATATATATGGGACCACACACAAATGTTCAGCCCGAACATTTCAGCTGATTTTTGTCATATTTTGAATGTGAGGGCATCTGAAGAGAAATCCTTTTCAGGGGACATATCTACTATGATAATCTTCCAAACTAACATAATAACAATGGGAAAGCTCACAAATTATTTTTTACCTTTCCCGGAACTCAAGATTCCCTTAAAAGAAAAGGTAAAAATGAAGTTTAAAATTTGGTAAACGTGAAAAATTAATTGTAAAGAGTCGCATTCTTATTATGCCAGTGTGGAAGAATACCGCAGAAGAAGTGTCGCCGAAAAAGGATTCCTCTTCGAATAATATTCAAAGTATTAAAACAAAAAGTTCCAAATTTGGAACCACCATTTCATGCCAAAAGTGTGTAGTCTGAAATGCCCCTTTCTGTGTGCAGTGCATGTAATTTTCAAGATTGGGTCAATTTCCTATCATTCTGATGATTCCCCCGAACTCACAGTATACTCCAAATGTTTTGAAATACGTTATGAACCTTTCCCGGTTGCTTCCAGACATTTTCTTTTCTAATATCACATTACCAGAACTGAACTCTAATAGTTGGGGCGGGGGGGGGGGGGGGGGGGGGGGGGGGTTAGGCATTTTCAAATGCGCTAACGATCATGTGTTACACCTTTGAATACGAAGTTACACCATGACATTGGACCTACCCTTTGAAATTCAAGTGCAATGGCATGTTTATTTATTACTGTCTCCCACTAACACGCTACACCAATTCATCTCACACGAAGGAAGAGAGGATACACAGGCATATAAAACCCAGCTCTCACGATGTATCATTTCGATTGCGTATGGGTTTAATCGCCACCAGATACGCCAGTTATTACAAATATTGTTTGAACTGTTTATTTTGCAATCAGTGTTTAAAGGGATATATTAACTTTGTGAAAAATTGTGAAATCATCTCAAATGCCAGTGAATTGTGTGCAGTCCTCTAACTACATATAAAGTAAAGATATGTGAAACTGAAAGTATATGAGAGCAAATGGAACACCTTTACTATCCCCAAAAAAGAAGAAAAGGAAGCTAGACGAGAGGTATCGCGATCGATCGCTAGCGCAAGTCGCTCAGCTTTTTCGCTGCGCTGCAGTCACAAAAACCAAGCACCAGAGCTTGGCGATATCAGAACGGGTTTGCAGCTCGTACGGTATTCTGTGATAGAGCGAGGTATGCCAACTGTAAGATTCTATCTCGAAATCAATGTTCAGTCGTAAATATCTTGATATATGAAGGACCGATCAGCTTATAAAACTCAAGCGATTCCTGTCTGACCTAAAGGTTTGCAATTATGATTACAGCATTAGCTGGTACAGTGATTCGTTTTCTTTCAATCCTGGGCAGAGTCAATCAATCCCTTTAAACGATATCTCTCTTTCATTACACACAAAAGACAGTTTTTGCCATTTGACCTCTGGCATTTTTTTCTCTGGCATTTTTTGCTCTGGCATCTTTACCTCTGACATTTTTCCTCTGGCATTTTTACCTCTGGCATTTTTACCTCTGGCATTTTGTCCTGTGGCATTTTGTCCTGTGGCATTTTTATCTCTGGCATTTTTATCTCTGGTATTTTTACCTCTGGCATTTTTACCTCTGGCATTTTTTTCCTCTGGCATTTTTTTCCTCTGGCATTTTTACCTCTGGCATTTTTACCTGGCACCACAAAATCTCCCCCTCTGCCAGTATAGCTGACTTGATAGACCTCCTGTTTAGTTCAATTAACAACGATGACTTGTTATTCTCTTGCAAAATAATACTCTCCCAACTATAAGTAACTCTGACTATGACAAATACATAATGAATTATATTGAGAACAACACAGGTGAACTTACATACAACTGTGACTTTAATGATGAATCTGGACAACTCATCACTTCGCACTACCACACAGATAAACCCTTCAAATCATACCTCAACTCCAATAATGACAAAGAAAAAAAAAAATCTTTCCTTCTTCATTTAAATGTAAAAAGCGCCAATAGATTATTCCTAGAAAATAGCCATCTACATAGATAGATTAGGAGGTGGAGTAGCACTTTACATACTGCATCAATATGAATATACCTAATATGACAATACTAGACGCTGTTTTGGAATCTCTTTTTGTTGAAATTAATGTTCCAAGAGGTAAAGATATAACATTGGGAGTAATATATCGACCTCCTCAATCAAATCATAACAAATCTTTACAATCACTCCAAGAACTCCTTCTTGACCCTGTGCTAAAAATCAAAGACTGTTTTCTGATGGGTGATTTCAACATAAACTTATTAACTTGCAATACGAATACCATTTCACAAGAGTTTCTTGAAATATTTTTGTCTAGTTCTTTACTTCCACTCATTACCAAACCCACAAGAGTGGCAGATCACTCAGCCACTATTACTGATAATATATTTAGTAATACCCACCTACTTCCCAAAGCAGGTATTATCTTTTCTGATATTTCCGATCACTTTCCATTTTTTCCTCAATTACATAGACGAAAATTTACTACAAAACACCGAAGATCTATACTTCGTAAGACCTATACTTCTTATAAAACTGTCCTAACCATTTTATTGCGCGTTTCCAAGAAAGCATACTACAGTGCACAGTTAAGCTTGTACAAAAATGATATGAAGAACACATGGAAACTCTCAGTGGTGTACTACATAAAGATAAAAAACTCACAAATAACAACAATCAGAAATAATAACATAATTATAGATAATGCCACTATTATTGCAGAAACATTTGAGTCATATTTTTCACAAGTGGGTAACAATCTAGCGCAACAGGTGCCTCCAAGCAAAAAAATCCTTTCATGATTTTCTTGATAATCCAAATCAGAACTCCATATTTTTTCTCCCACTAATGCAAGTGAAATAATTGATCTTGTTAACATTCTGCATTTTAGGAAGAGCGCCAGGTCCGAAGGTATTCATAACTCCTTGCTAAAGAGAATAATTAGTGTGATCATTGATCCCCACTGCATATTTTTAATCTTTCTCTTAATTCATGACCGGTACCAGAACAACATGAAAATTGCTAAAGTAATACCTCTTTTCAAAAAAGGACACACGGAATTTGTTACTAATTATCGACGCATATCTTTATTAACTTCTTTACCAAAAGTTCTTGAGAAAATAATCTATACGAGAACATCCGCTTTCTTCAAAAAACACAATATCTTGTCAAACTCTCAATTTGGGTTTCTCGAAAATCATAGTACTTCGCGTGCATTTAATAGAATTGCTAATTCAATTGATCAATGTTTTCATACTGTTGGTATTTCCCTGGACTTCCCCAAGGCCTTCGATACCATCAACCATGAAATTCTTCTATATAAACTCTCATATTATGGCTTTAGAGGAAAGGCCTTGGAGTGATTCAGGAATTATCTCACAGAGTACAATTCGTATCTATAGACAACCATTGTTCTAGTACGCTTCATGTTAATTGTGGAGTACCACAGGGCAGTATCCTAGGTCCTCTTCTGTTTATCATTCATATAAATGACATTCAGAAATCCTCGAATATTCTTTTTGCCGATGACTCCAACCCTTTTTTTTATCATCCACATGCAAATGAAGTTCTTAGAATACTTAACACCGAACTTTAATACAAGTAAACAAGTAACAGATCTCTTAAGCCGCAGAAAACCAATTATATGCTTTTTAGTAACAGAATTGATTATCATTTTTGATAACACTGTCCTCCAAAAAGTATCTACAACCAAATTCTTAGGAATTCTAATCGACAATAAATTAACTTGGAAACCGCATATTGACAACATATGCAAAACTATCTCCAGTAACATTGGAGTTATTAACAAGCTGAAATATTTCCTTCCTTCTCCCATTCTACTCACATTGTATTACACTGTGATATTACTATATATAAATTATGGTATATTAGCATAGGGTTGTGCCGCACAAGCACAATTGAATAGAATATTTCTCCTTCAAAAAAGTACTTATAATTATTTTTGCAGTGAAAAATGAGCAAAGAAAAACGGGATTCTAGCGGGACTTGAACCCGAGACCTCCGGATTGCCAGACCGGCGCTCTACCGACTGAGCTATGGAATACCCCAGTACGTGTTCGTCCCAGAAACCCCATAGTTTTCAATGCTCGTGTGGTCAGAAGCTATAAAAACCAGACATAAACCCGAAGGATCGTAATCAACTTGAATTTATTAAATATACATCTTTATACCCAGGATCCTGTCTTACCTCAAAAAGTCAAATTTTCGAGTTCGATTATTTTACCAAAGAACGGCCAAGATGTGATCAACTCATGCAATATGTTTCCTGCCAACATTTGAATCGCAATGTAGTGTTCCTCCGGGCATTGTTCCTGGTTGGGAGGGAGAGGGATGGGGCTTTTGGATAATTTTTGGTTAAAAAATTATTCAACGTTAAAAACAACCGTTTTTGCAATAAATAAGGGTTTCAAGCAGTTTCTTCAAGCTATATATTAAAACTAAATATTGCATTGGATTCACCATATATAAAAACCTACAAAAGCACATTTCAATTAATGTTGTACCTTGTTTAGTCAAAATTATATGTACATATATACATTTCAGCCCGACCGTGGCGGCCATCTTGGATTTCTTAATTATGAGGCATTAGCGGCCATTTTTGAGCTTGGCATACAGCAGATTTGAGTTCAGCACCCCTCAATACCCCTAAAAAACATGTATGCCCTAAATTAACACCACTTGCCTTCGGGGTTAAGATTTTTTGAAAATTGACCTAGTCTACTAACAATGTTCATTGATTCAATCCAAACTACTTTTCTTGTCAAATATGTGTGCATAACGATGTATGACTTTGAAAATTGTAGTTGGACTGGAGAAACGTCCTTGGTCCGATTTCACAAAACCATGCATGGTTTAAACCCCCTCATGGGTTTTTTAAGCGTACGTGCGCACGGAATCCGATCCAGTCATATGTTTTGAGCGCGCGCACGGGCAATGTGCCCTTATTTACGCTTATTTTAGTACGCTTACAGAGGTTTAAACCTTACCAATGGTTTAAACCTCCTTTGTGAATACGTGCCATTTTGGCTATTTTGTTCTTCATTGTGAAGCTTTCAGCAGCGAATTAAAAACAGCCTGTTTTGACATCATACGCGGTTGAAAGTATTTCCATTGGATTCTACGGCCCAAATTACCCCAAGATGTCTTGTTTCGCTCCAAAATATATCAAATACGAATTTTGGCACACTTTGAATCTATTCTGGCGCACTGTGCGTCGGTCTCGTGGACATTCAAACGACTTTTCAGAAGACCGGCGAGATGGACACTGTCGGTCTCGTGGACATGGACTGTATGTATTCTGCATTATGGCATGTTTTGGTACGTGTTACTGTTGAAATAATGTCTTGCCATCTGATTCCAAACTGAATTTGCATTCATAAACCCACTTGCATATAGGATTGGAATTAAAATAAATTATATGATCACTTCACCTAATACCGACCAGTCATAATGCCGACCATTAAGCGTATCATGGCATCTAGCGCGCGTCTTGCAAATCAACGCATGGGACTACGCGTAGAATGCCCAGCAACGTTGAGAACAGCCAAAATAGAGCAAGATGAGGAATAAAAACGTAAGTATTATCAATTTATTGTTAATTTTTCATATTTTCATTAAAATAATCTCTTTTCATAAATTGCCAATGACTTATGTGCAGGGGTCGGTAATAAAACGCACTTCTCCCTCTATGCGTAAAATGAGATGACTCTATTGCGACGTCATTTCTACAAGAACGCGCAAGTATTATCTCTCGTCAGTACCTGGATCTTGTTCCCCAGTATTTGGGTAGTAGTCTGATGAATTTTCATTATGTTTCATGTAGAATCTTTGCCGTAGTCGTTGGAAACATCGTTAAGAGGTCAGTATTAGGTAAAGGCATCATACATGTATAATATGTTGCCAGAGCAAACGTCAGGGCGCCTTTTTACGATGGAATGTTGACTTGGCATACTGTGGCTTCTAATACTTCACATGGATAGTCGTGTGCTGTTCCATCGGACTCTAAGGTCATGCATTTCTCATTTTCATCATTCGGCTCATTGGGGTTCCAATCTTGGGGGGGGGGGGGGGGTGGAATAAAAGAGATAAACAAGGAGAACGGATGAGTCAAAGCAAAAATGGGCTCCAGGTGGCACCATGCCCCAGGGTCCTAAAATAAAACTAAAAGGGCCCGTTTTAGGAGCAGGGGTGGTTTTCTGGAAACTCTGTTAATAACACGATAAAAACTACTTTCGAAAAATAAACTCAAGACACTTTCAATAGCCCTGTTATCGCCTTTAGAAATGTGCGAACATTACAATGGTGTATTACATAATTCGAACCTGATTTCTATGGGCATTACAATAGGCCTTTGAAATTGCCCTTGAGTTTATTTTTCGAAAGTAGTTCTTATCGTGTTTAATTCACTTAAAAATGTATTGGTCATGCACGTTTAATAATAATAAAGAATACTGCTCTTCCTGCGGGCCTTGCTATTACCCAAGCATTGCCAGGAACTCATTTAATACAACTCGTTCGAAAGGGACAAATGTGGGCAAACCACCTTTCGAAGAATATAAGCACCGCGTAAGGATCGAACCCGAGACGGGGGGAACTTGTCACTTCAGTGCGAATCAGGTCGACCTAGTATATCTACCAACGCGCTCGTATTTTTATTGGCTAAGAAAGAGGCATTTGCTCAATTAAACACCAAATAAAAAAAATGTTAGGTCCTTCCACTTTCAGTTTGTTATGAAAACTAACAATCCTATTACTAAAAAATCCAAAAGAATTATAACATATTTTCCACAGCCTATTTTGTCATGAAACGTCATGGGTAATATGCTGGTCGTCCATGAGAAAATGTTTGTTCCAGGGCAATTTCAAGCGTTGCGGAATGACATTCACAAAGTTTGAAAGAAGAGTAATATGAACATCGTACAATACATAAACTAATATGAGGTACTTTCACTTTTATAACATATAAAATATTATTATTGTTTCACAGAGTTTGAGCAATTTTTATTCTGGATGAAAAGTCATTTCCTTTTGTGGCATTCCGTAAGGAAGCAATATAATATCTAATATTTCATAAATTTGATGAATGTTTGACAAAAAACCCTACAGTTGTGAAAGTACATCATATTTGTTTACATTGTACTATTAATTTGTAGATATTCATTAATGATTTTCATAATATTATTCTTTCAAAATTGAAAATGCTTTGTGAATGTCATTCCGTAACGCGTAGGATTGCCCATGTAGTCAAGCGGAATAGCGTCATCTTTTAGCCCAAATTGTGCATTTTGTGATAAAAGCACCAAATATGGCACACAGGTAAAGGAATATCTTAAAAACAATATTGGGTATTTGGCCACCTAAAATTTGGCCGTTCAGGCCCGTTGTGCTCAATTTTCAGAATGAAAGTCACAGGGCATTTTTTTGCTGTATACTTGGTCCAAAATCGATACACATATGAAATTTAGGTTTAATATACTTTGTTCTACTCTTATCTAAAATTCCAAAGCTTAAAGAAATCATAAAAAAGTGGTTTAGGTGTCCATATGTGATATATGGTCCCCATGTCTAGAAAAAATCAAAAAATGGGTATTATCGGACAAATGAAGTAACATTTCGGGGTCATAAGATAAGAAGAATGAAAATCTAAAATTTATTGGCCCATTAAACTCAGAAAAGCTGGTTAAGGTGCCAAATTTTAGTGTTATGGACCTTTTTGATAAATCTATGTCACTGAAACACATTGAATTTTATCGTTATGCAAGAGTTGTATTGTTTGACAGGTTTCAATAATTATCGATGGCCTAAGATATCTGTGTTAGTTTTAACTAATCTACTATAACTTATGCAAATTTTATTCATATATTCATATTGTTAATAAATACATTTTTGAAAAATTGTAAAGAGTATGTAATTGTGTAAAATGCTTCTGGCAAGCTTAAAAGATACTCGTATAGATTTAATCATTATTGTTCATTTTATACTGCATGTATATAATTGTTTTTATTAGTTTCTTATGTACTCTATTGTTTTCAATATTCATAAGTTTCATCATATGATTTGTTCTATTTGATACTATCATCTAGATCAATATTCAGATCTAAAATATAGAACAATCGAAGCTATAGAGGGGGAAAATACATCTAATTAACAAATGGGCTCTGAAAACATTGGTTCGTTGGTTGGAATTTTCAGAATTGTGCCCTCCCCCTCCTTTTTGTGAGAACCGGGATGCGCCCCCAAACTAGTATGTGCTTCTACTCAACTCACTTCTATACGAGCTGGTGGTCCCTTCCCGATCGCGCACACACACCCAGGCCATTTCGGAGTTCAACGAATTGCAATTCAGCCAGACCAAATGAGATGTGATATGAAACCGTAGGAGATCATATTCCTCTGTGCTCTCTAGGTAGAGCAGGGAGGGACCGACCACATCTCCATTGCCAAGGGTAACTGCATCCAGTCCTCCACAGTGATCATGAGCATCTTGCCATGTCATTGAATGACTGTCACTAGCAATCAGGAAACATTTCATTTCCCCGTACACCCAACCTACCGGACAGATGTCGGAATTGGAGGCTGGAGAAGAGTAGAAAAAGTTGAAAACAGACACGGATTTGAATGAAAGATAACTAAACGGAAATATAAACAAAGCCCCACCCCCTCCTCCGCCCCCCATCAGGAGCGTCGCTTTGAAATCCTATTGAAATGCGCGACCATTAAAGTATGGTTTAAAATAATCTAGTATATAGCCAGGGTCCTAAAGGCTAAAGCTACGCACCCTGCAAATACGCGCATAGCGACGCGTTCAATACGCCCAAATTTTGGTGTGATAGAGGAACGAGAATATCATTTACATTTGTGAATTTCACTTTCTATTTTGTGATATTATTATTATCTCAAAGTCAAGATTTGAATTCATTCATTTATTACGTGTGCGTAGTGACCCTTTTATTATGTTGGACAAAATTTGACACGGGCATCGATGTGAACCGGCTGAAACATGTTTCTTACTGACATTCGTCAATCGTAATTTTCTCATCGATTTAACTTCAGAATATGCAAAATCTAGATACATAAAAGTAGTTTGCATAAACCACTTGGGTAACAAATCAAGTTCAAATTAAAATTAACATTTTTTTTCTTCCATTGATTTTGACAACATTCAACATCTGTTCAAAATTACATGTATATAAAATGGTATGAATATAATCAAGAACTTGCAATAAAAGGAATAAGGCGGGACTGACTAAAATGACTTTTTAGTCTCTATAAAATCAATGTGCGTAGCTTATGGTCCCCCATCATACCTAATTCGCAATTTGTCCCTCCGTAACCAACCTCGCAAGAACAGCTGTACCCATCTAGTTCTTCGGAGCACGTGCCTCCACCGAGACAAGGGTCTGAGTAACAGGCTGGAAAATGGAAAAAATAGGTGAAATTGGGTGATTACTCTTGGTGTGACGTTAGGGCGAATTCTTTTATCTCAGCCTATTGTTATCATTCGCCTTAACGTCGAATTTCTATTGTGACGGAATAAACCGCGTTGATAGGATTCGCCCTAACGTAGGAAATAATGTTGTAGGCCTAATGATGATGATGATGATAATAATAATAATAATAATCATAATGATAACAATAATAATACTACTAATAATAAGACATAATGATAATGATAATAATAATGACAATAATAATGACAATAATAACAATTATTATAATAGTTTGCATGATTCCGAAACATGTACCATTCCTCAGAGAGAGAGAGAGAGGATTGATCAACATACCCGGATGTGCGCAGTATAAGTTTATTTTGTCCCTTGCTTCTTCAGGCGTTCTGACGTCATATTCAGGGTGATCGCGTGGTAGATACTTAGGAACCAACTTGACCAATTCCCCTGTATGTTCAGATACGTCATAGGGACAGATGTCCATAGGTATTGCAGGGCATATTCCATCACCAAGAATGCCTGTCATTTTACATGAAATAGTAAAGCTTCAGATTGACCATTTGTTCATTATTGTGAGATGCCGACTTGTACCTTTCGTGTTTTCTTTTAATAATTTATTTTCGTAATAAATAACGAGAGAGGAAATGAAATGTTACTGCAGAACAAAATATTTAAATGTTATTCATTGGATGATTTCATTTATAATACGAGCATACGAGTACTAAAAACGTGTTTTAAAGCCACCCTTTTCTGCGTTTCCAATAGGGCGATCTCAAACATGTTTAATTTATGACAGGCGAAAAAATGCTTAAACAACACGATAAGAACTTTCGAAATATAAACTCAAGGGCAATTTCAAAGGCCTATTGTACTGCCCATAGAAGTCAGGTTCGGATTACCTAATACACCATTGTAATATTCGCACATTTCTAAAGGTCATAGACAGGGCTATTGAAATTGTCTTGAGTTTATTTTTTTTCGAAAGTAGTTTTTATCGTGTTAAACTGTCATTGTAAACCGTGATTCGGGGAGAGGGGGATGCTTGAGCGCACCCCTATATGTTTACGTGATTGAATTTATAGAAGTGCAGTATGTATATTATTACAGGACGAATTTGCAGTTTCATTGATACTTGGCAATTCTGAACTCCTAAAAGAATTCAATCTCTCTCTCTCTCTCTCTCTGTCGTTCTTACCCCACCCCCCCCTCTCTCTCTTTTGGTCTTCCTATCCATCTTGCTTTATCATTGTGCTGCCTCCCCCTTGGCATCCCCCCTCTCTCTTCCCTCTCTCTCTATCTCTGTGTCGTTCTTCACCCATATTTTTTTTTGGCCAGACCTTCCAAAATTCGCTCAAGGGGGTCCCAGCTTCCTTCCATAATTACAAGCCAAAAAAAATTAATTCTAAAGGGGGGAGGGGCAACAATCGACAAAAGGGCGGATCCTTTATGGTCAAAATGTATACTTTTCTTGCAAAGGGCCAGAAGTGCCCCCCTGGATCCGCCAATGACTAGAACATTGATATTGAGTTATTGACTGAAATCAAAATACTAAAATTAAGTTTTGAAGCCAATTACTCACCCTCAATCTCTTGGTTGAGTATGAAGAATGTAAATGCAAGCTTCAAATACTGTTAAAAGAGAGAGAAAGTTAAATTTTCTACGTGTACAGATGAAAATAGGTTAATGTGTGTCGTAATAATTACAATCGGATCGGCGATCCAACATTATTTGCTGAGGTGACAATTGCTTCGAGGTTTATTTGCTCAAAACTATAAAGTTCTGGTATAGGTTTGCAATTGGTTTTAGGTAAGGTTTGAGGTTAGTGTTATAGGCATATTGTTAGGCCCAAGGCCGTACGCAGCAGGGGGGCAGGGGGGGGGGGCAGTTGCCCCCCAGAAATGTCAAAATCATACTTTTTTTAATCGGGTTTTAGACTTTTAAATGATCCAATATTGAAAGCGATCATCTTGCCCCCCAGGAAAAAATTTCTGCGTACGGCCTTGGTTAGGCCCAAGGTGCAAGTCAGGAATTCGGTTATTGTAAGAAATTAATCAAGGAGCATTAATATCGCAGGAACCTGTGCCGTGCAACCATACTAGCTAGGAAACCTGAAAGGTTGATTACATAAGGTTTATTGTGTACAGTGAGATTTTGGTATCATAAAAATGATAATAAATAGACTCAAACCTGCCTAATATTATAAAGTGAAAAGCGCTGGACACAGGTGTGGGTATATATAGGACTACTCACACATGGGGCACAAGGTTCCACCATTATTGTGTGGAATTTGAAATACGAGGGCTTTTCAAGAGCAACTCTTTTCATTGGACATTGCTAATATTATAATTTTCTTTCAAATACGAATGAAAAGCTTTAGAAAGCTAGGGCTACCTGAACTTAACTTTCGTTTGAATATGCTACTTCATACAATGGGGAACCGACATTTGCTCCGGCGACAATTGCTCCTGCGATAATTGATCCGACGTTTGCTGCGGTAACATTAGCTTCGGCGGAAAGCGCTCGATCCGCCGACATTTGCTCTATTCGAGCGACAATTCCTCCCCGACATTAGCTCCGTCATAGAAAATGAATATGCGACAATATCATTGCTCCGCAAAAATTGCTCATGCGACAACTTCTCCGCCGACATCTGCTCCGTCGATAAATGCATATATAACTATGCGACAATTGCTCCAACGACCACCTTATGTAAAGTTCTCATCAAAAGCGAACACAACGAATTCAGAACAATAGCTGTTGTTGGTGTTTTGGGATTTTTTTCTACCACTTTCCTTTCTGATTTTGCCTATAGTTAATTATCCATCTATATGCCTTATTATTTTGCTACCCCCCCCCCCCCCTCTCTCTCTCTCTTTCTCTTTATCTTGAACAGTTTTAACAAAACTGAGAAAATTATGACGAAGATTTATTTCTAAATAGCCATTTCATCTACGAGTCATGACACTTGCTAGTGGGAAAAACAAGCTAGTCCTGTATGTGGGTTGTTGCCAATTGGTAAAGTTCATAGATTCAAGTTAAGATTGTAATAGTGAGGGGAAGGGAATACACGCCCAAATTATGGGGAATTGGGGGAATTAAGGGTTTGCTCCCGGGCCTGCCGTCACGTGGAGCTTGCATAATGCCTCGCAAACAAAACTCATGGACATAATTATATTATACTTATTGATGCGGCAGATACTCTATCAAACGGAACATATCATAATAATGCCTCCAGCTCCCTGACTCCCCATGCAGAACTGCATGGTTTTTTTTAAATATATATAAACAAAAGTAATACAAACATGAAAGATAAAACTACAATGCCCGTGCCGGTATACATTCGGTTGTGTGGAAGAAAACAGGAAGGAAGAAAGAAAGAAAAGGGCAAGGAAGAAGTCAAGAAAGAAAAAGAAAGAAAGAAAGATAGAGAGAGAAATGAAGCAGGTGCGAAGATCCTGTAGTGGGGGCAGTTGCTACCCGCTATGAAAATGCTATGGGCGAAAGTTTGCCCATGCATCCCCATTAAATGTGGTTAATAATGGGGTAACAAAATAAAACGTTCATTTTTGAAAGCTTGCTCTCTTCGCTAGTATTCACGTCAAAATGCCTGTTTCAAATAAATGATGTTCAAATAAATGATGTTCCCTCACTTTCATGTTCAATGCCCATTTCCCGAGTAATAATTTCGGCCTGTTCGCTTCGTCCGCTCGTAATCTTGTAAGGACGGGTTCTAATTAATTTTTTATCAAAAATATTTCTGAAATTACGTCGCGGGCCTTTTGTCTTGCATTTATAGCGTAGCTAGGGTGGACTTCTCTAGAAACAAGAAGTTTTCGATCAGCAATCATTCTTATTCCAGCAGCGGATGCCCGCATATCATACTATTTTTGCAGCGAGGTGTCCGACTATATCCTCGAATTTTGCAAGTATAGGTGTACATTATAAATTGTGTATTTTTTTTTTCGTCCTTCGCTGCGCTCTCTGAAAATCTAGAGTGAAACTTACTGGGAAGGCGAACAAATTGGGCATGCAACGGGAGGCGGACGAATATATTTTAGAAAGGTTATAGTCCTGTGGTGTATTTTGATAGCGAAATGATCACCAAAAGAGTGTGTTTTCCTTGCTCGCTTTGCTCGCTCGTAATGTTTAGAAACAGGGTGGTTTTGGACAGCAAACATTTGCAACAGCGAAGTATATAATATTTGGCAGTGAGGTGACGAAATATACCATTTAAATATCTTATAAGTCGAGAGTGTATTTTGACCACAAAATAAGACTGCTCTTAAAGCAAGAAGTGGTAATTTTTGGCTCGCTCGCAAAATAAATAAAGTATGTGCGTTCGGGTGTGTGGGGCGAGGGGTGTGTATACTCGAATGTGAGCAAGAAATATCGGTAAAATATTTCGCTCCTTCCCCACCCCCCACTCCTCGAAATGGATTTACGCAGGTTTCATCAATCCTACAGAATTGTCTCCCTCCAAACGTTCACCCCCCCCCCCCTCTTCGAAATGATATTGTCGCATATTCATTTTTATCGAAGGAGCATTTGTCGCCGGAGCAAATGCCATACATCCGTCAGAGCATATCACCTTCCACGTAGCTGAACTATTTTTGCCCTCCCCCCCCCAAAAAAAAAAAAAAAAAAAAAAAAAAGTGTTTACCAGCTGAGCACCTATTGTACAATACTTTAAGTACTTTTTTCTACATTGTAAAACAAAATGGAGAGAAAATGAAAACAACACCACTACATGTTTTCTTGTTGCTTCCATTTGTTATTTTCTGATTTATTTTGATCAGTCATTATTCATAACCGTCCTCCATTCACTACCACCAACAAAGTGCCACTCAAATGGGTTATCCGCCATACATATTCTGATTACATTGTATATTTTAACTTTTAATAATGTTATTGAAATTAAAAAAAAAAAAAAAACCCAAATTATATCATCATGGCCTACATCTTTGAAACAAGCCTGCTTTCATGTAGGTCCCATCATATTTCTCTCAGTTAAATCAGTACTCTATATGGACTACTTACTTTTATGTAATTTATGTATGTGTCCTTGAATGTAATTTCATCACAAACAAAAACTTGCACTTTATTTTTGAAATGTAAATGCAACATGAGAAATATGAAAATAAATAAAATGAAATGAAAAATTTACATATATGTCAAACTGTGATATCTGTTTAAAACGATCATCTGAATATATTATCATCATGGTTATTATCAGATTGCAAATTTAGACAAAAACTATAAAATAATTATTATTGAAGATAGCAGATACTTACCATACTTCAACCACCATCAGAAAACTCTGTATCAACCTGTGCAGAATGTTTAGGATGCATAATAATGTTATGGCAACGACTTTCCATCCCCAGCACATCTGAGTAGCCAGCATGTTCGTGGGTAGGATGGTAGGCAGAATGGGGGCGGGAGGCGCTGATGAGGGATAGCCCCAAGTCAAAGTAACGACAAGTTGATATTATCTTAATATCGACATAGTGCTGATATTATGATGAAATATCTAAATATCTATTTCAAGGGGGCGGGGGGGGGGGGTGAGTAATTTCACCACCCCCTCTTGGCCCTTTGGCTACGCCAGCCTCCAAAGCGCTCGTACAGGACAAGGTCAAAGCTTTACACTATTCCCATAGATTTTCATAACAATATCAGCGAGAAAATCTCATTAATTATGGGTAGCTTTTGACCAAGTCGTAATTGTTGTGCATCAATGATACTGTCGCATATTCATTTTCTTCGATGGAGCTAATGTCGCGGAGGTATTGTCGCTCGAATGCAGCTAAAGACGGCGGATCGAGCGCATTCCGCCGGAGCTAATGTCGCCGGAGCAAATTTCGGCGGAGCAATTGTCGAGGAGCACATGTCGCATATCCATTTCTATCTACCGAGTTTATTGTCGCGGAACAATTATTGTCGAGCAGCAAATTTCGCATAATCATTTCTATCTACCGAGTATATTTTCGCAGAGCAATTGTCGCATATTCATTTTTATCGACGGAGCATAACCGTCCTCCATTCACTACCACAAATGGAAGAACAGTGGCACTATAGAAGCCTTTCACACTACTTGCTGGATCGCTCCAAGTTAGACCGCTCTAACGGTTGTTGAAGAACGCTTTGCTTGTGAAATGCAAGTGAAATAATCGATCTTGTTAACATTCTGCATTTTAGGAAGAGCGCCGGGTCCGACGGTTCATAACTCCTTGCTAAAGAGAATAATTAGTGTGATCAGTGAACCCCTACTGCATATTTTTAATCTTTCTCTTAATTTAGGACCGGTACCAGACAACATGAAAATCGCTAAAGTAATACCCCTTTTCAAAAAAGAAGACACGGAATTTGTTACTAATTATCGACCCATATCTTTATTAACTTCTTTACCAAAAGTTCTTGAGAAAATAATCTATACGAGAACATCCGCTTTCCTAAAAAAAAACACAATATCATGTCAAACTCTCAATTTGGGTTTCTCGAAAATCATAGTACTTCGTGTGCATTTAATAGAATTGCTAATTCAATTGATCAATGTTTTCATATTGTTGGTATTTCCCTGGACTTCTCCAAGGCCTTCGATACCATTAACCATGAAATTCTTCTATATAAACTCTCATATTATGGCTTTAGAGGAAAGGCCTTGGAGTGATTCAGGAATTATCTCACAGAGTACAATTCGTATCTATAGACAACCATTGTTCTAGTACGCTTCCTGTTAATTGTGGAGTACCACAGGGCAGTATCCTATGTCCTCTTCTGTTTATCATTCATATAAATGACATTCAGAAATCCTCGAATACTCTTTCATTTATTCGTTTGCCGATGACTCTAACCATTTTTTTCTCATCCACATGCAAATGAAGTTCTTAGAATACTAAACACCGAACTTATACAAGTAACAGATCTCTTAATCGTGTTGAAGATAAAGTTGAGGTCTGGTCCTGGTATTGAACTGTCTCAAAGCAATTGGGAAAGGTTGATTATATAACACATTAGAATTGGTGTATGCTGTGAGGTTTTGGATTCACAAAAATTATAAGAAATTGAGTCAATCCTGCTGAGATTCACATCCACTGTACACAGTAATATGTATATGGGACCACACACAAAATTAATGTTCAGCCCGAACATTTCAGCTGATTTTTGTCATATTTTGAATGTGAGGGCATGTGAAGAGAAATCCTTTTCAGGGGACATATCTACTATGATAATCTTCCAAACTAACATAATAACAATGGGAAAGCTCACAAATTAGTTTTTACCTTTCCCGGAACTCAAGATTCCCTTAAAAGAAAAGGTAAAAATGAAGTTTAAAATTTGGTAAACGTGAAAAAACTAATTGTAAAGAGTCGCATTCTTATTATGCCAGTGTGGAAGAATACCGCAGAAGAAGTGTCGCCGAAAAAGGATTCCTCTTCGAATAATATTCAAAGTATTAAAGTAGATATTCAAAGAAAATCACAAATATGGCAATTAATGTATCACTAGAAACTGGGAAGCTTACAGATGGCAATCTTATAAGTTTTATGTCAACTGCGTATCTGGTGATTATAAAAACAACACAAATAAAAGCTCTTCTCAGCATCTGGAATATCCGAGGATTCGCCAGAAATATAGCGATGTTTTGATGTCGTCACACTCGGGATCGATCCTGCTTAAGCAGACGACGTCCTATAATGAATGAACGTAATTGCAATGCAATTATTTATCAAATTATAAAGAGTTTGGTGTATTTAAACATGACCTTATTTCACACCATTATAAAGGGAAAGTGAAACTGATTCTGATAGCTAAAACCGTTTGATTGTAAATACATAGGAGAAGGGTCAATGATCAATGAAATAAACCCCACTTTCAAATTGAAAAGCCCTCCGAATAATAGCAGTATGGTATTCGTTCCCTCTTGAAACGCCGAACATGCCCCGGTGCAAACAGCTGAAAATACAATGGCGTCTTATTTTGTTTACAAGTGACTGATTCCTTTATTTTTTTATACCATACACGAAGTTAAGAGTGAGGCAACAGACTAACATTAAGACTGACGCTAGTGAAGGAAGAGAAATAAGTGAAGAGAAGATGACAAAATAGGCTCTGAAAAATGTGTAAGATGTTATGGGACATCGTCTGCTTAGCCAGGACTGGTCCAGGGTGTGTCGTCACATATCTCAGCAGCGTTCGAGGAGCTCTTCAGCTGCTATATCGGGGGCTGTATTTTACCGTTTTATAATTGATAATAATCATTACTTCAAATGTTTCCAAGCGTTGAATTTGGATAACCTTGTTTAATTTATGCCATCTATGCAATAATAAGTATTAAGCCAATATTTAAAATCATCAACGTTCTACTTTAAAACAAAAAGTTCCAAATTTGGAACCACCATTTCATGCCAAAAGTGTGTAGTCTGAAATGCCCCTTTCTGTGTGCAGTACATGTAATTTTCAAGATTGGGTCAATTTCCTATCATTCTGATGATTCCCCCGAACTCACAGTATACTCCAAATGTTTTGAAATACGTTATGAACATTTCCCGGTTGCTTCCAGACATTTTCTTTTCTAATATCACTTGACCGAAACTGAACTCGTTAACTTAATATCTTATTCTTCTTTCGTATAAATATATAGCAGCTATTAAAGGGACGATTCCAGGTTAGATACCCAGGCAAGGACATCATCCGTCAGTAGGTGGAGTTCCTTGAGGATTCCTGAGCAGGAAGTCATTAATAAGTTAAAGGGCCGAAGAGTCTCTTTGTCTTGATAATTGATTTGGTCATTCATTACAACTCATCTCACATGTATTATACATGTATATATTGTTCC
Source organism: Heliocidaris erythrogramma (assembly GCA_025617745.1). Lineage (NCBI taxonomy): Eukaryota > Metazoa > Echinodermata > Echinoidea > Camarodonta > Echinometridae > Heliocidaris > Heliocidaris erythrogramma. The sequence continues at coordinate 45,511,131 of CM046863.1, forward strand.
GTCCCCGACATAGATCTTGGGGCATGAGTTACGCATGACATGCATGAAGGTGTAGATAATTTGTAACATAAAACTTGTCTACGGAGTATACCGCATAAACGATCACTGTATGAGACGGTCGTAGCTGCTTTTATCAACCTCCTTTATTCGCAGCCAAGCTTTTGATCTGTGATCTTCATGAAAACTTTATAAAAATGATGGCTGACATATACATCAGAATCTTCAACTGATATTAATTCATACATATAATTGTTAATCACTTATTATACTCATTATTATCATTATTATAATCTTTATTATTATATTATCATCATGATTAGTTTTATTATTATCATTAAACAAGTTTTCTTAAAGATTAAATGAATATGTGATAATATACTTTCATGTCTATATATTTATACATATCTATATCTATGAATATTTGCTAAGTCTATGAATAATGAGTGTAAATGATTGCAATGTGGACAAACTTGTCGGGTTAGTCGTTGTTGCTTTTTAAAGGTCCCCTGCAACCCAAATGCAAGTTGATTCCTGTTGATGTACAGGGATGCATCCAACTTATATTTTGTTATTCAAACATCTAAATATGTTTCATAAATTTTTTTCAGTTTCAGTTTGAACAGTTGCATGCAGAATTCAAACTATGCAACTTCATGCATTATGCCTATTTATCACAATCCCAATAATGTATGACAGGATGGTGTCATTTGTGAATATGGATAGAAAGAGTTGATTGTCTGGATAATGTGGTCTTTTTGCAGTGGGGTTGTGTCGGTGAAATAAATGTTAGCAGAAAAGTGAAGGTTTGTTTTGGTTTGTTCCTTTCCGTTTGAGGGGATATTGGCACTATGAACATGGCGAACAAAGAAGCGGACAAAATATACAGCTCATCATTGTACCTTCCACAATTGCTCTGGTATAGACAAAAGAACATCCCTTCACTGCTACTATGTAAAAATATGTAGAACAGGTGTCACATGCATATTCACCTGTTCTACTTATTTTACATAATAGCAATGAAGGGATGTTCTTTTGTCTACCAGAACAAATGTGGAGGGTACAATGAGGAGCTGTATATTTTGTCCGCTCTCTTTGTCATAATGTTCATAGTGGGGTCTGTCACGTCGCGACTCGGGGAACCTGATTGACTGCGGGGAGTTGTGGGACGTGCATGGTCCGTGGAGGTCTGCTCTGCTCCCCGGTATAATAATCTGAGTGTTGTCACTTCTTGCAACTTTTTAATATTATTATTATTATTATTATTATTATTATTATTATTATTATTATTAATATTATATCATATTATTAATAATATTATATCATAATTATGATATTTAATTACGAATTCAAATTGTCCCCTATAGAAATTCGTTGGCATGGATTTGCCCGACTTTAGAGGGAAGAAATGTCTCATTGGTAGGCCATTATATAGGGTATGCATGGAATTGGTATGGATGTACCCCCTACGCTCGATGGAAAGAAAGGGGCTATATGTGAGATTGTTACTCTGCTTCGACGGGAGCCCTGATAGCTCAGTTGGTAGAGCAATGGTCATGTAATCCAGGGTCCCGGGTTCGAATCCCGGTCGGGGTATTGTAATTTTCTCACATTTCTTTATGATATATTTTATTATTATTATTATTTTCATTGTTATTTCCTTGATCTTTGTCCGATTGCTACGAATGTAATTATTGTGATCATAATCTCTGACTGAAAAGCTAATAAAACACATAATTACAACAACAAAAACAAAAGGGAAGAAAGAAACTCGATCCTGCATTCAAGCGAGTATCAACCTGTTCTTTGCCCCGTGACCGGTTTGCACATTTCATAAATCTACCGATGAAATTGTTTCTCAGTGAGAATTCATTGTTGATGCCTTCTCCTTGATTTCTTTTTTCATGGAGCTGGAACAAATTAGTCAGCTCAGATGATTTCATCCTAGCCAGCATGCTACCGACCAATTTTTTCTTATAACTGAGCACCAGAAACTGTACACCAGTGACGTACCTGGAAAACCTCGTCAGGAAGGGCAAAAAATTTCTGACAAGCTAAAAAAAAAAAAGTGGTCAAAGGTCATCACCACTTTCGGATGCACTTTCCCGTTAAAAAAAATTCTGACAAGCCAAACAAAAAACAAAAAAGGCCATCATCCCTATCGGGGTTTTCCCTAATTATTTTTTTTTAACTAAACAAATGTTCCTGGAATGAGTCCTAATATAAACATTTCCCTCTTTTGATCTGTAATATCCCCCAAACTAAACATCAGATATTACTGACATTTATCTCCCGTTTGTCTCTTTCATCTGTATCTCCCTTCCTCTTCACTGCCATGCTTTCCCTTCAAGCAAGTTTCTAATTGCTTTCCATCTCATACAATTTTTTATACTCTTCTTCTTTGTTTTCTGCTCCTGTTTTATCTACAATTAGCTATGACATTCATGCATTGTTTTATTGTATTCATGGCCGTACAAAGGGGGGGGGGGGAGGGTGGCTGGCTTTTTTATTTTCAAAACTTACATTCAATATTTCACCAGAAATGGTCACCATATCGTTAAATTTTACTAAAACTCTCCCAATTTTTTCCCTTGCTTGTTAGTATACTCTTGAACATTTGACATACTCTTCCCCCCTAAAACTTCCCGCATACAACAACCTTGATGGTATCTTACCTTTTCTCTTTAGATTGTAAAGTCTGAAATGTCATGAACATTCAATATGTTGTCAGAAGATTATACATTTATTCCACATCGTTATGTTTAGAATGGGGTGTGGTGCTGTTATTGAAACACCAGTCATGAACAGTAAGCTATTTTCAATCACAAGGATGCTAAATAGTTATTGGCAAGCTCTGTATTACTGTGATTGAATGTTTTCTATTTATGAAGAGGAATCTGTCATCTTTTTATTAAATGCCAAGTTCATCCCAACATCAAGTTAATTAATTTTGAATACAGAAAAATCAATCAACCACAACACTGACAATTTCATCAAAATGGGGTATAAAATAAAACTGTTATAACAGTAAGATTTACTTAATTTCACAAAACAGCCAATGACAACACACACTCATTTCTTTTGTATTTTATATTTCAACTTTTGTAGATTTGATAATAAACTAGCTCTTGAATTAATCATAGTAAGATACGGTAATGGCTATTGCACATGTTCTAGGGGCAGTCAAACCTTGTTTTACATTATAAGGATTTTTTTTTTTCATATTTCACATAATAAAATTTAAAAGAAATAGTGTTTGACATCATCGGGTCTCTGGTTTGCATATTGCCCATGTGGCACATATAACTTTTTTGTAAAATTAAGCAAAACTTTCAAAAGTCCTAACTTCCTTATTTTACTTCCGATTTTTATGACAATTTCAGTGAGATGCTTGTTTGAATTCTCTCTTTTTATTCAAGTCAACTTGTTGTGCGGGTGGACTTGGCCTTTAAATTCATGTATTCTGGCAAAATAATAATGCTTGTCAAATCACACTTTAGAATATTATAATTAAAGGTTTATTTCAGAAACAAGTCCTTCTACTTTCATCACACATATATACTTGATTTTAGTACCAGTGAAATAAGAGATGCTCAAAACCAGATGCCTTACAGTTATAATAAAAGCTATAAGTTTGGTTCTAAATTGAGAAGTGTTCTCTTTATCCCTAAAAAGTATCAATAATAGTTGGACTAGGTATATTCCAAGTCTGTTCATATCATACATGTTTCATTCTTTATGTAACATGTAGATCGGATGCGCCATGTCCAAAGTCAGTGAATTACTTGCATGTAAATAAACAAAAGTGTACAGAACATGTCATGTACTTAGATGATACCAAGTGACAAAATAAGACAATATCTTGATTTTATACATGTACTTGACTTTATAGCAATACAAGAACTATGTTTTTACCTATTCCAACATGTGGATAAGTGTCATTTTATGTACCTCTTTTGATATGCAGTTTTAGTTGAATACATATATTTGTACTTCATATAAATAGGCATGCGCATAAAATTATTCCATAGGCAATTTAGAACAGTTTCATAATGATTTAAAAGACTCTACATTACTGATGAAAACAATGCATATGATGTAGAACACCACTGGCAATCGTGGAAACATGTTGTGAGGAAGATTTGCGATACAAATATCCCACATGACAATGTGACAATAGGATCTAATGTTCAATAGATGAATAAGGATTTAAAATTTGATTAAAAAACGAAATATAATGTTTAACTTAGCTAAAAAGTCATGTAAAGAATCTCACTGGGAAAGGTATCGACAATTAAGGAGAGAAGTGTAATAGTGTGTGTTGTTCTGCTTAAAGACCATAATAAAGTACACTTAGAAGTTGATTTAGTTTGCATGTGTCTTTAATGCATGATGTATTCAGGATGTGTGTGTGCATCTCAATGTACATAGGGAAAGTGTATAGAAAGGAATAGGAAGTAGTAGAGTGAAAGTATAGTACAATGTATGGAATGCCAATTGATAACATACATGCAATTACTACATCCCCCTCACGGTAAATGAAACTGAGTCCATAAAAGTTCACTATAGTATAGACCAAAAATTAACCCAATTTTAATGTAGTGTAGATTTTTGCTTTCTTGTGACTTAGCAAGAAATCTGTTAATACGATAGCTTATCAGGCTTCTTGACGAGACGTCCACTTCGGGTGGTCTGGTGGTAGGTCGTCTTCAGAGTTGAGTCAGCATGTGAGGCTGGAAGATTTTCGCTACCGTTGAGAGGATCGCGACTCATATTTTCCGATGATGGAAGATCAGGTGGCGTCTGCATCATCTCCTCGTCAAGGCTTAAACGCTGAGGTTGAACATCAGCAAGGTGACGTCGGTTCCTGCGTAGCACACCTCCATTCGGTGTCTCAACAAGATAGGATCTCGGTTCACGACACTTTTCCAGAACAGTAGCTGGTAACCAATGTCCAGATGTCTGATCCTGGACTCTTACGAGCTGTCCCGGCGAGAGTGGTGGTAAGTCGTGGGCTGATTTGTCATGATGATACTTTTGGCTTTGTTGTCGTAGCTGCATACGATTGTAGATATCATCACGACGATGGGAGTTGTTGCGGACTCGTGTTGGCAAGTTGTCCTTCATCTTTCTCCCGTAGAGTAGCTCAGCTGGGCTTGGTATGCAGCTGTCGATTGGAGTGGCACGGATACACAGAAGAGCCATGTTAAGATCAATGCCACTTGCTCTAGCTTTCTTGAGCGTGTTTTTGACTGTCTGGACCATTCGCTCAATGAAGCCATTGGACTTGGGGTAGTGGGGTGATGACGTGACGTGAATGAATCCCCACGTTGTAGTAAACTCCTTGTAGGATGAAGAGTCAAAATGTCTACCATTGTCACTGATGATTCGCTCTGGAATCCCTTGCTCAGCAAACAACTGTCTAGTTGCGTTGACAACAGCAGCACTGGTACATTCTCGAGGCATTTTCCGGACGAAGGGAAATTTTGAGAATTAGTCTGCAATAAGGAGATAGTTGTCCCCTTCAAAGTGAAACAAATCTGTACCCAAGACTTGCCAAGGCCGGGTAGGTATATCGTGCTGAAGAAGAGTCTCAGAAGGCTGTGACGGCTTATACTCCTGACAGACTGGGCACTCTTTCACCATTGCCTCGATGTCATCGTTGATGGATACCCAGTACACTGAACCCTTGGCACGAAGACGTGTCTTCTCAATCCCCTGATGACCCTCGTGGAGTTTGCTCAAGATAAACTTCCGCATAGATCGTGGAATCAGAATCCGTTCACCTTTCAGAATTAGGCCATCCTCGACTGCAAGTTCGTCACGAAAGGCCCAGTATGTTTGTAAGTGCTTTGGTAGCTCCCGTCTCTTCTCTGGCCAACCCTTCACAATCACATTCTGTAGCGCTGTGAACTCTGCATCATTGACCGTTTCCTCTTTCAACTGGAACAAACGATCTGGGGCAAACTGTACAAAATGGACCTGTAGATCTAGGTGAATGTGCTCTGGATGACCAAGGGGGCGCCGCGACAGGCAGTCTGCTACTGGTACATCTTTGCCTGGCTTGTAGACAATTGACAGTTTGTACGGCTGGAGACGGAGCAGCATCCGTTGAAGTCTAGGCGGAGCAGACACAAGGTGCTTGTGTTGGATCATTTCCAGTGGTTTGTGATCTGATTCTACTGTGAAGCTCTTTCCAAAAAGGAATGTATGGAAGCGTTCACAACCAAAGACCACAGCTAGCAGCTCCCGCTCTATGTTTGCATACCTCTTCTCTGTATCACTAAGGGCTTTCGATGCGAATGCTATAGCCTTTCCATCTTGGAGGAGAGCGGCTCCCAAACCCTGTAGAGAAGCATCAACTTGGACTGTTGACGGTTTGTTGACATCAAAGTAGGCCAGCGTTGCATCTTCGCATACCTTATCACGTAGCTTGTTAAACGCTGCCTCATGCGTTGGAGTCCACTGAAAGATGGAGTCCTGTTTCAAGAGCTCTCGTAGACTTGCCGTCTGAGCTGAAAGGTTTGGTATGAATGGGCTGAGATAGGTTATCATACCAAGAAACTCACGCAACTGGTTCTTGTTCTCTGGCGGAGGCATTGACTTGATTGCCTCAGCTTTGCAAGGATCTGGGTGAACACCTTCCGCATCATACAGCATACCAAAGAAGGCGATCTGGGCAACATTTATGCTGCATTTGTCACCGTTGAACTGTAGCCCATGTTGTGAAGCTTTAGACATGAGTTGTCTCAAGTTACTGTCGTGCTCTGCTTCACTCTTGCCGAAAACAATGATATCATCAGCAATACCGAGAGTACCGGGGCATCCTTCAAGAATCTCGTCCATCCTCTGCTGGAAAACGTCCTGTGACATGGCAAGGCCGAAGGGCATCCTGAGATAACGGTACCTCCCAAAAGGACTGTTGAAGGTAGTTAGCATGGAACTGTCGTGATCAAGTTTGATCGACCAATAGCCGTTCTTGGCGTCCAGTTTGCTGAAATAGCGAGCTCCTGCTAATTCATGTGTCACCTCGTCTGTCGTGACTGTGCGATAATGGCAACGTCGAATTGCTCGGTTTAAGTCCTTCGGATCTAAGCAAACCCTGAGTTTTCCGTTGGCCTTCCTGGAAATTGCTATGCTGCTCACCCATGCGGAAGGCTCTGTGACTTTGGTAATCACCTCGTTCACTTCCATCTCATCGAATTCGCGCTTCAACTCATCATGCAGGTGAATTGGGCATCTCCTGGGTGCATGAACGACAGGCTGTACGTCAGGATCCAGCACAATATGATACTCTCCAGGGAAGTTTCCAATTTTGTCAAACTGGTCCGGGTATTGCTTAACCAGGTCATCGGTGGAGTGTATCGCCTCTGTTCGGTGGATCTCTTGTACACGAGTGTGCATGGTGACAAGCATCAGCTTCTCTGAAGTGTCCAGGCCTACGATAGCTGGTCCCATTGACTCGACAATGAAGAATACAGCATGGCACCATGTAGACTGATTCAACCTACATGGGATCCGGACTGATCCATAGTGCGTTATGGGAGTCTCATTGTAGCATCGCAACCTGACATGCAAATTGTCTACTCTTCGAGGATCAGGAAGTCCATTTGTAGTGAGCTGGTTGGGATACATCTTTCGAAACATGCGTATAGGAAGAGTGTTTCCTTCCGCACCTGTGTCCACCTTCGAACGAACATTCGCAATGGTGCGTTCACCAAGCTTGACCTCAATGTTTGTCATGGATGAATCATTCTTGATGTCCTTGTCGACGGCACTGATATTCGACACTCTAATCTGGTTGATTGTTAAAACATCAAACGCATCATGTAGTTGTGGTGTCTCTGCCGTATCCATGGCATTACTGATAGAGTTCACACTTTTGTATCTGCGCTGTGACGAACGTTTAGGTTGTTGGGTCTTCTTCTTGGCATACACCGGGTGCGACCTGCACATGCTCTTCCAGTGGTTCTGCTTCCCGCAGTTGTTACATTTGGTGCCATATGCCGGGCATTTGTTACGTGCATGCCGGCCACCACAGTTGGGACATTTGTCATCCTTCTGCCGGATAGCATTGATCGAAGCTGGTTCACTGCTAGCCTGGACCATCGCTAGTTGAGCCATATGCATCTGTGAAGCCTCAAATGTTCTACAGAGTTCTAGCATCTGAGTAAGGGTAAGAGACTTGCTTTTCCCCCAGCAGTTCCTTCTGAAGCTCTGGGTACCTCGTGCCCGCAATAAACTGCTCGATAACCCGCTCATTAAGTTCAATGTCATCTCGAAACTCACAGTCATACGCTTGCAATTTCAGACGTGAAATGAAATCATCAGCACCTTCTTTCTCCTGCTGAACATACCGCTGGAGGTACAGCCTAGCCACACGAAAATTGGCCCTTGGCTTTAGCTGAGCTTCAAGTTTCTCCCATACAACAGTCGAACTTTTCCTATCATCACCCTCAAGTCCCCACGAATTGTAGATTTTGACGCCGGTAGCACCAGCGAACAAGAGGATGTGGTCAACTTGCTTATTATCAGCAACATTCTTAACAGAGAAGTACAAATCGCACTGTTGATGAAAAATCTTAACAGCATTGGCCCTGTCAGGGTCATTCCAGTTCATACGGGGTACAAATGAATCAGTCATTGTTCATGAAAACCATTCAGCATGAAAGAAAAATGTTCAAAGCACACGTTATAGTACTCACGGCAAAACATCCATGTGGGACTGAAGTAGAAGTACTGCAGAAATCCAAGATTAATGATGCTCCAAATCTGTCCAAAATGTCACAAAATTCCTTGAAATCAAAGGAGTGGGTTCCAAATCCGCTGCCACCATGTAATGGTGTGTGTTGTTCTGCTTGAAGACCATAATAAACTACACTTAGAAGTTGATTAATTTGCATGTGTCTTTAATGCATGTATTCAGGATGTGTGTGTGCATCTCAATGTACATAGGGAAAGTGTATAGAAAGGAATAGGAAGTAGTAGAGTGAAAGTATAGTACAATGTATGGAATGCCAATTGATAACATACATGCAATTACTACAAGAAGTAAAGAAGAAAATTAAATCTAATTATGTGTCGTTTTTAAATAATGATTTGTGTAAAAGCTTAAAACATAACCCGAAATTGCTTTGGAGTTGTATCAAGTCTAGAAAATGTGATCACAGTACGGTTGAATGCTTAAAGGTCAATGCCACGCTTATAACAGAAAATCAACAAAAGGCTGATGCTTTCAATGTACAATTTAATCAAGCTTTTAAAAATCACGTATTAAAGCCTCTCAATACCTGAATATAGCAGTAAAGCACCTATTATGAAGGATATTCAATGTACAGAGACTGAGGTTTTAAAATTGTTGAAAAGTTTAGACGTTTTAAAAGCACGGGGACCTGATGAAATATCTTCACGTTTGTTAAAGGAAGGTGCAGACCAATTAACGCCTTCTCTTTGTAAAATTTTTAACATGTCTTTGTCATCCGGCATTTTACCAGAAGACTGGCTAAGAGCAAATGTTTGTCCTATATAATTATAAAAAATGCAACGAAGGAGACACTAGTAATTACCAGCCAATATCTTTAACGTCTGTTACATGTAAGATTTTAGAAAGAATAGTCTGTAAACACCTATTTCAACATTTTAACAATAATAACAGTTTATGTGATAACCAACATGGTCTTCGTGAAAAAAGATCTTGCAAACTCAATTAGTAGAGGTTATCAATGATTGGTCATATATTTTGGAAACGGTTCACGTGTTCATATTGCTTTTCTTGATTTTGCTAGGGCATTCGACAGTGTGTCCCATGATTTTTTAAGAACAAAACTACAAGTATGTGAAATCAACTTATTTAAATTAGATAATGAATTTATTACAAACAAAATCGCAAGGAGTTGTTATTAATGGTGAATTTTCTTCATGGATTGATGTTAAATCTGGTGTTGCTCAAGGTACAATTTTGGGTCCGGCGTTATTTCTATGTTTTATTAATGATATATCTAATAACATCGCCTCTACCATTAGATTATATACTGATGATTGTATTTTATATCGTCGTATTTCTTTTTTAGATGATTGTAAAATTTTACAAAATCATCTGGAAGTTTTAAATCAGTGGTCTAAAAAATGGATGCTGGATTTTAATTTATCTAAATGCAAGATCATGACGATGTCTCGGAAGCTTCACGATATAGCTTACGCATATACTATTGGTGGTCAGGAGTTACAAAATACAATGTCAGAGAAATATTTAGGTCTTATGATAAACAATACTTTAAATAGGAATGAAGTGCAATAGACTTGTTGGAATTATACGGAGGAACTTTGTTGACTGTCCAAAATCTGTTTTAACAAATCTTTATGAATCTTTAGTACGCTCACGTTTGCATTATTGTTGTATAGCATGGGATCCATATAGAAATTCACAAAAACAACTGGTTGAACGAATTCAAAAACGCTATTTAAGAATGATGTGCAAAAACTGGAGCACTTATGATACTTTATTACAAAAGTTAAGTATGAATACATTAGAGAATAGACGAAAGTACCTACGACTTGTGTTTTATTATAAGCTTGTTAATGATTTAATAGGTATAGGACATAAAAACAGGTGCACACCTGCGAACAGAACTGGAAGAAACATCATAACTTAAAGATGCATGTACCCTTCGCAAGAACAGATTATTATATGAACTCATTTTATCCTAAAACCATGAATGATTGGAACAAACTTCCGAAGTATGTAGTCAGTATGAAAACTCTTAGCATGTTTTAAAAAGCGTTAAATAACCATCTCAACCCACATAGTTAATTTCCCAGATTCTATACCTCAACTAAGTATTTTTTTTTACTTTTGCAATACTACAGTGACTACCGAGACATGTTTATATAATGTCTGAAGAAATCTAAATCAAATCAAATCAAATCAAATTATCGTCGTATCCTTTCATCATTTTTTTTTCTTCATTATAATAGGCCTATAACTTATAATTGTTTGTCCTTCTTTATACTTTGTCTCTCTTTCTTCGTCTTGAACCAGGCTCTCTCATCTTCGATTTCTTTTCTTTCCCCTTCCTCTTTAATAAGTTGCATACCCCATTCCCACCCCATCTTTTTCTCTTTCACTTTGGTTTTCTAAATCCTCCTGAGTCATAATAATCTCTCTCAGGTGCAGGCCTTCTTTGATATTTTACCCTTTTATCTTTCTCTCTATTCGATATCCTATCCTTACGAGAGTCTCCTTCACCTTATTTCTCTTTCATTACGCCTACTTTACCTTCTTCTTTCCAAAATTTAGGTTGAAAAAGGGGAGAGTTGTAAGCTGCTAAATATTAGTAAAATCCCGATTCGCCCAATATTAAATTCCCATAATTATGTCTAGTGATTATAACTTTCAAAACTTCATAATTTTCATATTGCGTTTCTGATTTCATTCAAGCTTACAATTACAGAGCGGATTTAATTTCCCTTTAATTTTTTTAAATTTTTCTAATAGAATGCCGATGTAATTTCCCTATTGTGATATGTTGACTTGGCAAACTGTGCCACGCAGATCACTACATCCGTGGTCATCCATTTCACCATTCTTCTTCTCCATCACCGCACACGTATCGGTAGTATCTGGTTGATTTACGGCCCAATCTGCAAGACAACCGATAATAATTTGTAGAAATAACAATGAAATAACAAGCGCTGAGCTGTCATAACAGTGGCGGATCCAGGATCCTGTAGCATGGGGGGGGGGGGGGGGGGGGCTGCACAAGTCAGAAAAAAATCCTGGATCCGCCAATGTATTAACCTAGAAGTATTTTTATTATTGATTGTAAACGTCCACAAAATCGTCCATCCGGTATAGCAGCATCAGCTAATGCAGTCAATTTCTAGATATTAATACAGTCAAAACTTAAAGAACGCAAAGGGCCCTGTTTCATAAAACTTGTCAATAACTGTTATAAGCTACTGAAATCCTTGCATCTGATTGGCTGAGAGCAAATTTGTCGGCAAAAATCACCGACAATCACCGTCAAACATTATGATTTTTGCACAATATGCGTCATTTCAATTACGTTATTATAAATAGTGTATGAAGGCAACTAGCACGTGCACCTTTAATTCATGGCACATTAGATGACGTAGGAGTGAAACAGCAAGTGGAGCACTGTTTGGCGCGCCCTTTGAGAGTAGCACGCACAAAAAATAAATGTAATTCCTTTTAAACATGTTAAAATCATCAATTATTCAGTACTGTCTGACACCTGATTTGTTTCAATTTCTTGTAAGAGATTATATATTATTTATTCTTCATTGACGTTTCATAATAATCTAGATTTTTCTTTAAATTGTCCCGAATAACAATTCTTAATTACTGGCTAATTTAAATATATGATATTAAACACTATAAGCCTATATATTATCGCCTTAATCGTTATTTTTATCATTAAAACAAAATTGTTCAATTGTTTTTATTTTCGTTAATACTTGTTCTCTGTTTTTGTATATGTTATTTATTCTGTGACCTGCCTCTTTCCAGTTTAGGAGTAAACATTTCTATCCTTCTGGTAGAGGACCTGCGTATTTCAATGTAACTTCTTTGACTTTCTTTTATCGAAATAAAGATGAATTAATATAAGAGTGCATTCACTGCGTTGTAATAACAGGATAATAATAATCGAGAAGTTTCTGATATTTTGGGGTGATTTTTTTTCTTTTTTTATTCTTTAGATTTAATATGGGTTTGGAACAATACTCAGGCAAGTGAAAGCCGTATGCTCGACTTTTCAGAGTACGGATGAACATCTCTATTAGTTCGAGACATATTGCAGAAAGCTGTCGTAATTACTTTGCATTGAATCGAAACATATAGACAACAGTCTGCATATATTTAATATAATTTATTCTTTAATAATTTCAATATTAATACAACAATGGTACACGAAAATTATTCATCTTCGAAATATTAAGGAGAATAAATCCCGACTCACGCGAGGCGTCATTTCGATTGCTCTAATCGAGCCTACGAAGGCAATTAACCCATACGCCAGCTATTACAAGTATCGTTGCACTGCTCATATTGCAGTCTCTTTAATTTCATGTTTAAACGATCACTCTTTCATGACGCGCAAAAGACCGTACGACCCTGACGCTGTCATTGACGGCAGCACACGACGCCCAGCGTGAGCCGGTCTTTAGTGCAGTAAGTCATGAAACTCTTAACTCACTTCTGTATGTACTCGTAGTCCCTCCTCGGTCTGTGAAACATTCCCAAGTCCCACTTGCATGGCAGTTCATCCAGGTCCATTTGGAAGTCAGGTTATGGCGAAGAAGATTGAACTCTTCCGTGCTCTCTATGAAGAAGAGGGACGGACCAATCGCATCTCCGTTACCTATGGTTACCGCATCAAGACCATTACAGTAATCATGAGCAGCTTGCCATGTCCTGGTTTCACTCGCGTTAGTGATCAGGAAACATTTTGTTTTCCCGTACACCCAGCCGAGTGGGCACATTTCTAAATGAGAGTGTGGAGAAGTAAGACAACAGACATGAGAAAAGAAAATCGAAAATCATGATGCATACACGCACACACACGCACCCCACACACGCACACACACACACGCACACACCCCCCCCCCCCCCACACACACACATACACAGCTATACTTGTAAGTTTAATTTTCACTTCTTTTTTTTACCACTTTTTTTCTCATCATTCATTGTCAAATATTTCAAGTGTACCACTTGGCTATAATGAACACCCTGCATACAGCATATGAGTCTCATGTTTGTGTAAAGAAAATGAGCTTTTATCAGTCATAATCTAAAGACATATTACATGGAAATATCTTTAAAAAAAAGAATAAAAATCGTAAAAATTCATATCGGTCAGTTCCATTTTTATAATTCATTTATACTACTTCAGACAAACTTTTGTGTTACAAAAAAAAGTAAAAGTACTATAAATAATTTATTTTTGCCCAAAACCGTCGAAATATAGTTTAAAATTCACAAATCTATCATCATTTCATCCAATATTTTTTTAAATAGGCATGAATCTTCAAGTCAACTTTACAGTTGACTTTCACGCAAGTTTTCTATTACCTTTAATATTCTCAGCACTTATATTTAGACAACTACCACAATAAAAGGTGATTTTAACATTTTCAAGACTTTTATCCCATTACTCCCTGACTGTCCCACTTCACCGCTATTACTATCCCAGTTCACCTCCATGGCGTCCCACTTCACCCCTTTCAAGTACCTCATTCTTAATGATTCTTTGTATAAAAACTAAAAATATAGGGATTGTGTAAAAATACCTTGATTTGAAGCCTCCTACAATTGATACTATTTACCATGTAAAAATGGACAGGCAACAATTAATATTTTAGAAGTTACAAAGCAAAGGGTGCAAAATCACGATTTTTGTCCCACTTTACCCCGCTCTCCCTACTATTACATCACGCTTACTTTGATAAAACTGTAGCGGTTAGGAAATATAGATTTATTTTGTTTGCTTATTCATTCATTTTATCTATTTTTTGTTTTATTTTAATTTGTTTTTGTTTATTTGCTGTTGTTGTTGTTTTGGGGGATAAAAGTTGTTTTGCCTTCTCGCACTGTTTACATTCTGTAGTTTTCATTTTGCATTGTCAGTTTTGGGTGCCAGGTTGGCTGTAGGAGTGTAAAGTGACAAGGATCCAAACTTCTTCAACACTTCCAGAAGATTGTAAGCTCATTGATATGTTTTTGTATGACATAATTGATGGAATGAGAGAATACATGGTGTACTTATGGGGTTAAATTGCCCGTTGTCTCTAACTTTTTTCCTTGGGCATGTGCGATGGTGTTCGGACAGTTCACCTGAAGGTGCTTAAATGTTTAACATGAGATGATTTGAATTTGTCTTTATATTTCCCGGGCTGACTATTTCTGGGTCTGTCATTATTCTTCTGAGTTATGGAAGCTGCGGTGTGATAGAGGACAGGTCTGCGAAAGGTAAGGGGAGAGCAGACCGGCCTTGAAACTAAAAAACCCTCTGGAAGATGGGAAAAAAAATCTTCATGAAATCATGGCTAAAGCCAAGGGAGCTAGGGGGCGATATGTGAGTAAGGCCAAAAGCCAACCAGTCAGACCCAACTTCGGAAAACCGAGCACAGGTATATACTCCGAAAACGGCGTATGAATATAGAGCCCTCATCGTCCAGTGCGAGGCAGTGTGTACAAAAGGTATTGGGAAAATCATGCAAAGTCAACCTGCCAACGATATATATATTCTTAAATATAATGCTGCATGTCAATTACTTTCAAAATCCGTGAATGATACGCCATATGAAATACCTTTCAAATGACAAACATTGAAATAAATATATCCGCAGCATTATTTTTGAAAATTAGATTATCAACAGCAGGTCGATATTGCAGGATTTTCCCCATGCCTTTTGTACAAAATGTCTCGTACTGAACGATGAGGGATCCATATTCATCTTGCTCTATACGCCGTTTTCGGAGTGCAAACCTGTGCTCGGTTTTCCGAAGTTTTGTCTGACTGTCAACGCGACCGAAGTATTTCGTGGATATTCTAATTCTAGTCTTAGGGGTCGCAAGGCTGTGAATACGAGAAACGGAAAATGAACCCTCTGACGTCGGACCCTCCTACACCAGAGTCATAACGCAAACGAGACCGAAATACAGTGAAAAGAAGTTTGCCATGCCGTTAAGAGTAATATATTTTTATGCGCACAGATAATCAGAAATTAAAATGACAATATATCTGTTTGAATACGTTTCTATATTTTGATTCCATGTAAAATTATAATTTTGAAAAATTGGGAAAAAACAAACAAACAACCAAGCCTACCATGTTCGCAGTGTGTTCCTATGTAACCTCCATGGCAAAGGCAGCTAAACCCATCAAGTTCATCCGTGCACGTCCCTCCACTAAGACACGGATGTGAGTCACATGCTGTAAGACAGAACAGAAGTAAGAGGGCATGTGCAGTGCCATAAATTATATGTTGATATAACTATAAAGTAGGACGTATGGGTGGTTCCGACAGTACCAGCAGTCCACTCGAAGGTGCGTATACCCTGTTAACATTAGATGATTTGAATATGTCTTTAGTATTGTCGGGCTTACTATTTCCGGGTCCGCCATTATTCTTCTGAGTTATGGGAGATGCGGGATGACATAGGATAGGTACGCCTTCCTACACCGTGTCATAATGCTCACGAGACCGAAAAACAGTGACAAGAAGATCGTCATGCCGTAAATAGTAATGTATGCTTATATGCACAGACAATCAAATGCTATGGCAATATATCTGCTGGAATTCGTTTCCATATTCTGCTTCCATTTAAAAACAAAATTAAAAGAAAAGGGGGGAAACAAACAGCAAACAAACAAACATACCATGTTTGTTGTGTGTTTATGTATGTATATTGGAATTGGACTCCAAAATTTTATGTCCATTCACATTGGAATTCAAAATAGCATACCGTGCTGCTCGCAATGTGTTCCTGTGTAACCTCCATGGCAAGAGCAGCTAACTCCATCAAGTTGCTCCGTGCACACCCCTCCATTAAGACACGGCTTTGAGTAACATGCTGTAAGTCAGAACAGAAGAAAATCGAACCTATAGAAATTACGACAAAAACATGTGAATAAATGAAAAAAAGTACCATCATCATTCCAGCCTGAGCAAGAGGGGAAAAAAGGCGTCTTAGGAATTTTACCTTGAGGTGATCTAGGGGAAGTGGCGGAGGAGGGTCCATGCAAAATAACTCGATTATGCAGCACTGAAATAACACATTCCTGTTTTCTATGATCCGTAACTTGCCAGTAATATTTGATTAGTATATAGTTGATCTTTAACTTTTATTGACTTGTGTTCAAAATAAGTTAGCGAAATGTCATTTTTTTCTAACGCATTTCCCTAAAGTGTAAATAAACAAACCAAAAAACAAAAACAATAGTGTTCGTACCCGGCTGAGCGCAGTAGAAATGTATTTTGTCCCTCACTGTTTCTGGTGCTCTGACGTCATAAAGAGGGTGATCATATGGTAGATACTTGGGAACCAACTTGACTAATTCCCCTGTATGTTCAAAGACACCATAGGGACAGATGTCCTGACGTATTCCAGGGCATGTTCCTTCACCGAGAATGCCTGTTTATACGGTGGAATTCAAAGAAAAATAGCCAATTAGCAATGCGGTGTAAAGTTACCATGCCGACATAGCTCTTTGTACCGCAAATGTGCTTTATAGCAAGTAAGCTTAACCCTAATCCCATTTTTTCGCCGTGCTTCTAGACCGTTTGGAATTTCACGTTCAAACTTCATGAATTTTTTGTCTCAAGTCTCACGCATATTTTGATATATAATTCACCCCGGTTGGACATGTAGAACTGATTTTAGAGGTCGATAATTGCTTGACCATCACAAAAAAAGCAATTTTTGTACAGGTTTTTTATGTAATTCATATATCCAATGCCATGTAAACTCCAGATCTGTTATAATTGATATTATGAATTAGAATTTAGATTATTTCTTTATTAGTTTATTTCATATACTTCAGAGATAAATTCTAAGAAAAGAAACCGACAAAACGATAAAATACATAGAATAAAAACAATGGAATTCAAAAATCTCTTTCTGTGGGTAAATCAGGGAATACTAATATGCTAATTTATGCAAATTAGTTATATTTTTATCACCATAAAAAACACGGATGGTATGAATTATATCATTTTAAAGTAGTTTTCCAAAAAACCTGAATAAAACCTGTAATTTCTCATGATTTTAGATGAAAATTATTTTTTTCCCCAAAAAATTCATCAAAAATTTTCATATTCAAAATTTAAATTAATTCTTAAAAAGAAGGAAAGGTCCATTTAAAAAAAAAAATCTTATTCTACTTGATATGTTTTACGTCTGTCCCAATTTTGAAGTCAATCGGTCTATTCGTTGCCGAGATCTGAGGAGGGGGGGGGGGGGCAAAAAGGCCCCCCCCCCCCCCCCATGGACTCAAGTCCTCCAAATATAAACTCAATGGCCTGTATTCTGAACTCCGGTTTAACTTAAACCGCGGTCTAAGTGTGGTTTAAACTCAGTCTAAAACTGCCCTTTGAACCATAGTTTTTTAAAATTACATTCTGAAATCCAGTTTAACTTAAACTCCAGTCTAGTATGGCTTAACTTTGTACAGAAATTTAGACTGGACTTACGGTTTTAGTCAGTTTTGATTAAAGCTCTGGTTTAACTTAGACTGGAGTTTAAGTTAAACCGGAGTTCAGAATACGGGCCAATGGGATTAGGGTTAACTATTCTGTGATAAGAAGCGAAATTTGGTTAATAAAGTTGATTTCTTTTTCACTTGATAGTTTATTATGTTCCCCTACGTTACTAAGGATAGAATTGTTTTATGCATTGTAAACATAAATCAACATAAAATATCACTTTACTTGATAGGATGGCTTTTTACTCTATAGTCATCTTCTTAGATTATTATTATCTTTAATAGATACGCTCGCTATAAACGCTCGTATTCAAACGATTTGCTCGTCCCGTTAATTCCTTTGGTTCATATTAGTTTTTTTAGTCCTTCAAATTCATTTTCCAGCGTCGGAAAATGTGCTTCGAGCATCCAAATTAATTTATTGTCGTTCAAATTACAGAAGCCAAAACGTCGTCAAATTCAGTTACGACGACTTGGGTGTGGATTCATGCTCGATTTTTATTAATTAGGCAGTCAAGTTCAAAGTGTGTTCATTCATTTTCAAACAGGTACCGGGTACAAGAAGTACAGAAAAAAGCCGGGTTTACATTTTTTTCATGAATCTAACTTCTTCAGTTGTTGCAAAATTATGTAGACATCTAAGGATATTGTGAACAAACGGATTATTGGGACTACCCTTAATTGTTCATAATTATACTGTATCGTTTCAAATGTGTGCAGCATATTCAAAGTAGTATTTCGAATCATATTATATGTCTGCTTATTTTATAGGTTTTCCCGCTCAATTTCATCAGAGTTGCATTCGAATTCATGAATAGGCGTTCAAGTTCGAACGATTTTCGTCAACTCTCTGCTCTCATGGTTCATTTTCATTCTTTGAGCATTCAATTTCGTTTTATATCATTCCTTTTAAATTTTATTTCATTCAGTTTAGAGAGAAATCCATTCAATTTAACGACGCCAAGTTGTCATTCAATTTCGCGCCAGCTGGATAGACGTTCAATTTCGTCCCAAATACCAATTTGTAGGCACACACCTTCGCACTTCAAACGTTCAAATTCAATTAGCCCGTTGACTACTGAATTCTTTTAACTCTCACAGGCTTAATACAGGGGCCACCTGGTTTCCGTATTCTATGGGTTAACATAAACAAGTACTGTAGTTCTATGTAATAATTTATGCACCCCTTTTCGCTGCTTTTGATTATATAACTTCCTTCTGAGAATTGGAAGTTTCAAAGTTTATTTTAGACATATTTCATGTTTATTCCTAGAGTGTCGGCCAGTTCTAGGGAGTCTTGCTGGTTGTCAAATGCTGCAGCCAACCTAATTGTGTCCGTATTCATGTACTCTCCTCTAGCCGCCACCATAGTCGTTTATAAATGAATTGTATGCAGGACCATAGGATCCAGGGGTGCTGGGGTGGTGCAGCACCCCCAGAATGTTTTTGAGGGGGTGCACAGCACCCCTAGAAGGCTGAGGATGCGGGGTGATGTAGGGGGTGCTGTAGGCAGCAAAATACTGATGACCTTTTTTGTGCTTGTCAGAGATTTTTGGAGTTAAAAAGAGACCCCGAAACGCTGAGGCCCTTTTTTTTGCTTGTCAGAAAATTTTGTGAATATCACAAATCCTGGATCCGCCGCTGGCTGTAGCACCCCAGTTTTCTATAGGGGACACTTGCCCTTGCACTTAAAGGAACTTCATCGTTTGCCCTGGGCGCCATTCATAGATAAGCAACTGCATCTGCTCACAGCAGCCCCAGTAGCAAAATCTTTCCCAGGGGCCTGATTGTATGTATATGAAAGTGGAGTTATATGAGCTGTTGCTTCGATGACGGTTTGTCAGAGGAATGAAAGTTCAATAAAGGCAACTGTCCCACTTCAAGGTACATACAATTTGCATAATTTATTGAAACAGATGCAGATTAACAAAGAACATAAGTAGTAACGAAAAACACTGCCCAAATGCTAAAAATGCTTGCCCATTCGTGAATTTGAATTCCTTAACGTTCATCAGGTCAGTGCTGGTGCGAATTTGAATGCATTTTACGTGCATTTTTAATTTGAACGCGCTTTTACACGTGTATGTGAGAAAATCATGAAATCGCATGCTAATAAAAATTAAATTGAATGAACTAGTTAGCTTTTTGAATGTTGATCTCGGTGATCATTCAAATTCGCTCGAAATTAAATGGTCGCATCGTTAAATCGGATGCAATTTTGACCGAATTGGCCCGGAAAACATATATATAATCTTTCTTTTTTTTCAGTTGACCATTTGTTTTGTTATTATTTTGTTATTTTTGTTTTTGATAATCACAGGGCCCCCGAAATAGGAGGGGTGCTAACGTTTATCGAGCAACTCCACTTCTTAGTCAGAAATCGTTCAGCGGAGCTTACGTTTGTTTATCAACTTTGTTATGTTCCATGATTTTACATATTTTGTAGAGTATAATATATAAGTTTTCATAATTACCATTTATTCCTGATCTATGACACTGCAAGAAAACGACTTTACACATTGTTTCAAAAATTTTATCTTGTAAAAGCAATTTGAAATTCGAAGGGAATTGATAAATTTATTTCTTAAATCACGAATATGTCTAGTAATGAAATCGAATTCCCAAATTTCCGCGATCCGAAGCTCCAGTGAATTTGATTGCTCATTGGGTAAAATTAGAATTTGAATGCTCATTCTGTCAAAATGCAGGATGAAGGTATGTGATTGCTAGCTCTAAACATCAAATAGAATGTTTATTATCAGGCAATTGACTGTTGATCTTGATGAGCATTCAAATTTGAATGAAATCGAGTGACAGTGCATCAACTTGGCTGCTGTTTTGATGAATTTGACCGGGAAAACCTATTATCCATAATTTCCAACGTTTTCAAGATTCAAGTTTCAAGATGTATTTATTCAAAGTTTCGCAGCCTAGGAGGCTGAATTGCCATTGAATTTACAATAATGATACATTAAAAACATATAGATTGGACATGCATGGATAAAAACAATATCAATTTACAATACTAATTCAATTAAGAATAATAATTTAAATTTACAATAGCAATTTCAATGAATACATTTAGTAACAAATTCATTTCAAAATAATCAAAACTGATTGATGTATTAACTCTATACAAAATTAAAAAATTTAAAGTATTATTATATGTGGTCATGGTAGAGATGCCATGCGTATATCATGTATATAGTTACGAGGTGGAGTAAAAGAAAATAAAAAGGAGAAACAACCGGATAGAGGGAAATATAAGTACAATTTTATGAAGTATTTTAAATTTATTTAATTAAAAAAAACAAAAACAAAAACAAAAAACCAAAGGATCCTCATGAAGTACATGTTTTTGAAAGAAATAAAAGTACATGGGGGGAGGTAATGGGTACCAAATAAGCAACCTGTCACTTGTCAAATTATTAAAGCGGGGTACTGTTTCGAAATAGAGGAGACTGTTAAAAATATATCATTAGAATTTCAGATTTGGTTTACTCAACAAAAATGACTTAATACCTAATTAGATAATGTCGGAGATAAGACGTGTCGATATTGAGCAGTGGTATTACATCTGTACATGTGAAGTTATCAAACGGATATGGGAAAAAGTGGTTATTAAAGGCATCATTGCTTCAAATAAATGCAGAAATATATATTAAGGTTAAAATCATTTATTAAAGTTATATTTGCTATTTATCTATCATTCAAAAGTCTGATAAGAAAGGGCATGACACTTTTCCTGTAACGTTCTGTGCGGCACTTCGGGGGTCTGTATTTCCCACTATTTCGGAGCAGTCTTAATTCGGACTGTTTGGGAGGTAGCCACTGGGGAAAAAAACTTTTCAAGAGACAAAGAAACTTTCAAACAAAGATTGACAGTCTGTCATAGCTGAAAGTGCGTTATCATAGGAATTGTACTCCTGACCATAAATGATACGCAGTGCCCTTTCCTGGATGGATTCTATTTGCTTTGATTCGTTGACTGTTAGTGACGAGTGCCACACAGGCGCACAGTACTCAAGTATAGGACGTAAGCATGAAGTAAAAATAATTAAAAGATCATTTCTCGAGAGACTGCATTTTTTCAAACTACGAATCATGTATAGTTTTTTACTTGCTCTGGAAACAATGTCAGAGACGTGAAGACTCCACTTCAAGTCATTTTGGATTGTGACTCCCAACAGCTTTACTTAGTTACAGTTTTCAATTACTTTATCATAGATGGTGATTGGTTCTGGTAATGGGGGGTTTCTACCGAAACAAACTTGGAAGGTTTGACATTTAGCAGGGTTTAGCTTCATATTGGCATTTCTGCACCAAGACACTAATTCATGCACAGCACTTGATATCTGCTAATAGACGTAGATGGCCGACTCTCTGCAAGTGTAAGGTCGTCAACGTACTTCCACCTAGGCAGTGAGGATTCTTGGAGGGCATCATTCACAAGTGCGAGGAAGAGCAGGGGACCCAAACGTGTTCCTTGGGGAACTCCAGCGTGCGTCACTTGCTGGTTCGATAATTCATTTCTATACCTCACCCGTTGTGTTCTTTGGGTTAAAAAACTCGTCAACCATGGGAGAAGTTCAGGTGTAGCCCCAACAAAGAAGATTTTATAGATGAAAATGTTGTGATCTACAAGATCGAATGCATTTGAAAGTCGGTCAGTGCCACTGTTGAAATATAACCCGACTTGTCAGCATGTGTATGGAGAAAGTCTAACAAGTTGACGACGTAGTGCGTAGTAAATGTCTTAGCCCGATTTCCGTAGTGATGAGGGTTTACTTTGTTTTCTATATCACGGATGAGCCACTTTATACACACATATTTTTCGGCAAGTTTTGCAAAATGGCTTGTCAGGACAATTGGTCTCAGTTTATCAATGGGGGACTTAGGAATAGGCACTATTGTAGACTCTTTCCATTGTTGTGGCACAACTCCTTGGTCTAATGAAGCATTGAATATTTCGCAGATAGGTGTGGAAAGTTCGGGAAGAAATGCCGTCAGGATCAGCACTTTTTCCTACTTGGAGTTTCTGAAGCTCGCGATAGACATCCCAGGGTTGAACCTGGAGAGGGAAGCTTTCTCTGCGTGGAAAGAATGCTGGAAGATTGGATGGTGATAAAGGTGGTATCTGTTCAGCAATTTTCAAAAAACCGTCATTAATTCTGTTCGCAATTTCTTTATCAGTCAAATTTTGGAGACCACCAGGAGTATTAATGACTAAATCAATGTTTTTATTTGATGTCATTAACTTAATATATTTGTACCAAGCTCGTGGATTCTTTCGTTTCAATCGTTGAACTCAGTTGCGATAGAACTCTTGTTTGGCTAAGGTACATTCTCTTAAGATCTGGTTACGAACACTTCTCCAAGTAGGTAATCCTAATTGAAATAGATGTTGACGACGGGAAACCAACGATTTAATACGTCCAGTGATCCATGGTTTATCATCCTCGTGGATCTTTACGCTTCTAATAGGGAAATGGATATTTATAGCTACATTCAACTCACTATAAAATTGATCACATTTGACTTGTACATCATTATTAGCAAGGGCAGGAGACCAATCATGGCTGGTGATCCAGTTGCCAAAGCTACGAATATTAGAGTCTTTCATAGGTCGCATTAACTTTTTGCTTGTTTTGTTAGAACGTGGTGGCAGGCATTTGGGCTTAAGAAGGATACCACGATGGTCACTACGGCCAATAGGAGCTACTACGTCTACAGGTAAGTAGAATTGTTTAAGATTCGTGATAATGTTGTCCAATATCATATCGTTCCTGGTTGGCTTGTCTACCAGCTGCTTCAGACTGTGTGCGGTAATAAGAGATGACATGTTACTACGGTTCATATCACCACTGATAAGCACACCGGCACCTGGATGGTTGTTAAAGATATCGTCCAAGGCTTCGGTAAGGTAAGTTGCCAAGGTATTATCATTGTTCATGTTTGGAGGACTATAAACAGTTGCGACGAATATAGATGAAACTGACCTCGGAAGACGTTTTGGTCGGATTTAAGCCCATATCACTTCTAGGTCTGCTGGAACTTCTAAAGGGACAGGTTTGGGCTGTAATATGTGCTTGATATATAGCGCGACTCCTCCTCCTCCTCGTCTCCCATCACGTGACTTCATGAAGACTTCACAATCTGGGATACGATAAACATTAGCTGGATCTGAAACCTGAAACCAGGTCTCGCTTACTGATACAATATCAGGTTGCAATGCATGTATCACTGCGTAGAACTCGTCAAGTTTGTTGCTCAAGGATTGGGGATTCACAACATACAAGGATGGTAGTAGTACATTACTCGGATAGGTTGACTGGTTGTTGGATTTGTTTATTTGTATTAGATTTGATTTGAAGATACCCCTATTGGATCTTTTAGTTGAAATCTGTTGATTTTTTCTTGTACTAATAATTACTGGTATTGCATGTTGTCTCCTCCTTCCGCCTCGTTTTCCACGATGGCTCAGTCGATGAGAAACAATACCCAGTTCCTTCAGGATACCCCAAGTTTCATTTGATAATTTACTCTGAGGGATGGATTGTCTTAGGTTATAAAGTTCAGGAACAGTATACCGTTTAACTTGTGATGACGGGGTAAGTGGTCCAGGGTTTAGTTCGATGTCACCATATGCGAAAAGCTGAACAGTAAAACAAGCAGTAGAATTTGGGTAGAAGTTGATAGGGTGATGCAAGTATTTAAATGTATATATAGTGTTTCTGTGTTCCACAATTTGGGGTAAGAGTTCGATAGTACTATTTCCATGTAGATAAAGAAGGGAAAGTGCATGGAGGAGCACTAGCACTAACATGATGAATAGAATTATCCCAGGCAAGGTTGAGCGAGTCCAGTGAAAGGCTATACTGCACGTAGAAGTCAATGGTAAGTTGCTGTTAGACAATATGGAGTTTCTATCATTACACCACAGTCTAGTAAGAAATGTTCACTGCACAAAAACCAAAAGATAGTGTGGTCAAACCAGTGGAAACTTATTCAGCTGGGTCCTGTGCTGATATCTTAACACACAACAATGATGCAAATAATGATTATTCCTCACAACCCGCACAAAAACGCAATCGGATGAGAGCTCCGTAGAGTTGGTCTGCGTGTTAGGCGATCCAAACTTCAATGGAGGGTTTGTTGCAGAGTGATTTGGATACTGCGTGGTAATCCCCCTTTCATAAATTTATCGAATTATTTGAATATGTTTCTTGAATTATTATTATTTAATGTCTTGCAATGTTGTCTGAGCCAACACATATCCTTCTAGGCTTGTTGGAATTGCAAAAACAGTTTGCAAGATTATGTTCAATGTCTGGTTCAACCACTTTAAAAAAAACTATATCAATTGCATTAATGATTTTTAAACACAAATACAATAAATTGCCCTATAATATTGCCTAAATGATTAAATTTAAAATAGTAATGTATGACTATCTAACATTAACAATCCTGAAAATCATTTTATTCAAGAATGTAGAAACACAGCATCTTCTTTTTCTTTTAAATACAAACTTAAGGACCTTTTATTTGTATCTCTCTTCCTCATTATATATATATATATATATATATAAAAGTTTCATTTCAAATTCCTTTAAATCAAAACTTAAGGAATTCTTATTCACTTACTCTGCAACATAATTAGTTCATCCCATCACTTTTATCATTATGTTTTTACAATTTTTATCAGTAGAAACTTAAATATTTTATTACTAGGGACTGCCTCGACAAACCATTTTTTTTTTGGTTCTGCTGCAGTTTCCCATTGCAAGTCCATTACTGATGTGCTGTAAATATCAATTGTACGCTTCTTATTCTTGTTTTTTTTATATTCTAATTTTCTTTCTGCTCTCTTTTTTGTTTATTGATTCAGTGCTTCAATATATAATCTATATGTTTGATGTGTTTTGTTTTACGTTGTTTTTAAATGGACTTGAATAAATAAAGTGAATTGAATTAAAAAAAAACCCACTATCATTATCATTGTTATTATTGTTCATTATTTTTATAGTTGTTATTATAATTATTAGTGTTATTGATATTATAATTATTACTATTGTTAATATTATATTATTATAATAATTAGTATTTAATCATTATTTTCATCATTATTGTCATTATTTGCAAACATTGTACTGACAAATTTCCTCATTATGTTTTGTTTATAGCTCTTGATGTATGTTTTATTTGAAGCGGTACCTTGTGGAATTTCTTTTCGTTATCGAACGACAAGTGTGCTCTATTGTGCATATTACGTAACTTGTACGTGAACCAGCTTTCTCGTTTTTGCTATTTGCTTTCCTCGTTCATTCTCGGTTGAGCATTATTAATAGCTCGCACACGCATCGTTCTCTGCTGTCGAAGCCAATCTTGCAGCCACACTCAGGAGTCATGAGCCTTGACGAGACCACACAGGGTAAGGCTCGGGTAGCAAACGATGAGCTGAACTAGCAGGAGGATCATGAATATGTATTAACTGAGGTCATAAAATTGATATAGGGCGGGCGCGCGCGCGATTTATAATGCATTGTGTATTGGAATGAGGGAACAGGGATTTTAATATGAAGTATATACAGGCTAGGAGCGAAACTAGATGGTGTAGTGGGCAACACTAGAAGTCGGATTGAACATGAAGACACCCTGATAGCAGAAAGAGGAAAAAATGACGTGATGTTTACGTCGTCGTTTACGTCTTTTTTACGTCCTGTAATTACGTCAATTAGACGACAACTTGCACCAACGCAAGACGTCATGAGGACGTCTTATTTTGACGTCATCTCTACGTCTTGTACACTGTACAAACTAAAGTGCTACTTTTAGGGGCATGTATAGTAACTGCACCTTAATTTACCGATGGACTAACGAATGCTTCTTGCAATCCAGTTTAGTCATTGGAGTCAAGTAGATAACATGAATTATGTGGTGTCGTAAATTCACTATGTAATAATATGATCTGCTCTAAATCGTAGGTTGTGAGTTAGTATAGCGGTAATGCCAGCAATTCTCGATCAGCGGACCCTGGTTCGAGGCTCGCCAAAATCATGTTTTTTAATGAATGTTTTGCAGTTTAAGGAGCCGGTCCAGCTCCCGTGAAAGTGCGGATATAGCAACTGCAATTAAACTGTTATAAGATATTATTATTGTTATTATTATTATCATTATCATTATTATTATTATTCACCCTCTAGTTAAGCTCCATTTGTTATTCTATATGTCTTATGTTCAATCCGACTTCTTGTTATGCTCATTCAACCTCTATACTTACGCTCCATTTAATGCTATGTCTTTATAAATTCAATTCGACTTCTAGTTCTGCTCACTACACCCTATAGTTTGGCTCCATTTGTTATTGTATGTCTCTATATATGTTCATTCCGCCTTCTAGTTCTGCTCACTACACCCTCTAGTTTGGCTCCATTTGTCATTGTATGACTCTATTTTCCGACTTCTACTTCTGCTCACTATACCCTCTAGTTTGGCTCCATTTGTTATTGTATGACTGTATGTTCAATCCGACTTCTACTTCTGCTCACTACACCCTCTAGTTTGGCTCCATTTGTTATTGTATGGCTCTATGATCATTCCGACTTCTACTTCTGCTCACTACACCCTCTAGTTTGGCTCCATTTGTTATTGTATGACTGTATGTTCAATCCGACTTCTACTTCTGCTCACTATACCCTCTAGTTTGGCTCCATTTGTTATTGTATGACTGTATGTTCAATCCGACTTCTACTTCTGCTCACTACACCCTCTAGTTTGGCTCCATTTGTTATTGTATGGCTCTATGTTCATTCCGACTTCTACTTCTGCTCACTACACCCTCTAGTTTGGCTCCATTTGTTATTGTATGGCTCTATGTTCATTCCGACTTCTACTTCTGCTCACTACACCCTCTAGTTTGGCTCCATTATTTTGTTATTGTATGTCTCTATGTTCATTCCGCCTTCTACTTCTGCTCACTACACCCTCTAGTTTGGCTCCATTTGTTATTGTATGACTGTATGTTCAATCCGACTTCTACTTCTGCTCACTACACCCTCTAGTTTGGCTCCATTTGTTATTGTATGGCTCTATGATCATTCCGACTTCTACTTCTGCTCACTACACCCTCTAGTTTGGCTCCATTTGTTATTGTATGACTGTATGTTCAATCCGACTTCTACTTCTGCTCACTACACCCTCTAGTTTGGCTCCATTTGTTATTGTATGGCTCTATGTTCATTCCGACTTCTACTTCTGCTCA
Source organism: Heliocidaris erythrogramma (assembly GCA_025617745.1). Lineage (NCBI taxonomy): Eukaryota > Metazoa > Echinodermata > Echinoidea > Camarodonta > Echinometridae > Heliocidaris > Heliocidaris erythrogramma. The sequence goes on from CM046863.1 coordinate 45,539,619, forward strand.
CTACACCCTCTAGTTTGGCTCCATTATTTTGTTATTGTATGTCTCTATGTTCATTCCGCCTTCTACTTCTGCTCACTACACCCTCTAGTTTGGCTCCATTTGTTATTGTATGACTCTATTTTCCAACTTCTACTTCTGCTCACTACACCCTCTAGTTTGGCTCCATTTGTTATTGTATGCCTCTATGTTCATTCCGACTTCTACTTCTGCTCACTACACCCTCTAGTTTGGCTCCATTTGTTATTGTATGACTCTATGATCATTCCGACTTCTACTTCTGCTCACTACACCCTCTAGTTTAGCTTCATTTGTTATTCTATGTCTTCATGTTCAATCCGACTTCTAGTATTGCCCACTACACCCTCTATTTTCGCTCCTAGCCTGTATACTTCGTATTAAATTCCCTGTTCCCTCATTCCAATACACAATGCATTATAAATCGCGCGCGCGCGCCCACCCTATATCAATTTGATGACGTCAGTTAATACATAATCATGATCCTCCTGCTAGTTCCGCTCATCGTTTGCTACCCGTCAGGCTTCGACTCGCGATATCCTCGAAGCAATTCAAGCCCTCCAACGTAAAGTTGACTCCGCCTGCAATAAAAAGCCGGCCGTTCCTGAAATCAGGAGTGAAGGAGTGAAGGAAATCGCCAGCAGTTTGAACACTGCCAGAAACTTTCTAGTCACATAGCCCAATGGAGCCACCCAATGTGACTTGGGGACCGCATTACCGTTACCAAAATCGCGGATATAGGGGTGAATTTCAAGGAACGTCCGCGGACAGAATAGTCCTCGAAATATAGAAAATAGGGGTGCACAGGTGTCCTCGAAATTGATAAAATAGGGGTCAGGAAAAGGGAAAAAAACTCATGAAGAAAAATCCCGGAGCCGAGTCGCTAGCTGCGGGCCTGCCGGGGAGGGCGCGTTCATCGATGAGAAAAAAATCCCCGCCCTGCCGCCACTCAGCAAGATGGCGGACGTGAATGTAAGTTTTTCCCACTGTTGGGCTCGATCGCTCGCTGCACGCTGATTAACCATAGGCAACATGACGCCGCTGGCAGCTCGCCGACGCCGCTGGCAGCTCACCAGCGCCATCTTTCCCTCAAAACAATTCCGGAACGTCGCCGCTGTTGTATGTAACATTTGACCAAGTTTGAAGGACTATTTTCACTCATATAATCACCATATGCCCTTCAAAGATGAAGTGGGAAGATGCCGTCTTGCGCTGCAGTCAACTGCACGAATCGTGATGTTCGTGAAAGGACTTATGTTTCAAAGGTATGAATAGTTCAAATAACACGAACAGTAACATTCCCATTCATACGCTTTCACGTTAGTTTATGGGTGTATGGGTATGCGGCACTCATAGGCCATTGCTGCTTATAGTATGTACAAGCTTATCTGAAGATAACCTTGTACTCCAGACTAGCTTTTATAGGTGAATAGGCTTCAATAGCTTTTGTGTGTACTGTCAGCGGGCCTTTTTCCAGTCTAGAAAATTCATCAGGAGTCATAAGAGGAAAATAATTATTTAAAATTTTATTTTCAATTCTGAATCCCCAAATTTGTGGCACAGTAAGACCAGTTGAAGAGTCCATGAATCAGGTAATCTAGGAAATTAAAGAAAATCAAATCTTGCTTAGAGCAATTTTGTTGTCTGTTTGGGCTGGGCTACAGTCAAGGAGTACGTCACAGATGACCTAGCAGAGAACTCCGACGATGAGAAACGTTATCAGGAAGGTACTATGTGTTGTTTACTCCATTAACGTCAGTACATTTTAATTTCTAACGGAATATAAACATTCGTCTTGGTTATTTTTTCGTGGATAATAGTACTTAATTTATGTACATATCATTCTTATTGTCTCATTAATTTAATATTTTCAGGCGGAAAAGTCGGCCGCAGCTAAAAAGGCGGAGGCCTCTAAAAAGTCGAAGACTCAGCACCATTTCGCACTCCACGCTCTTCGTCGGCAATTCCTCGTCTTCTTCCTGGCACTTTTCGCCGCTTCACCCCCTATCGCCCAGAAACCATAGTGTGCTTCCAGTGCGGTATTGCCGGCCACGTTCGTCCCAACTGCCCCTCCCTGCGGGTCACCCGCCACGCCAGTCGGCACCCGGAATTTCCGGAATTTCAGGTAGCCAAGGCCTCGCCTAGCACACCCGAAAATGTCCTTTCAGACGGAACCCCTCCCTTTGTACCTACAGGCGTGCAAGGTAAATTGAAGAAATGCTTAACATTTTGGATAACTGAGCTCAAATCTTCTACGCTTGTTACTGATTGTACAAAGCATGGCTATAAAATTCCATTTGAGAAAGTGCCTCCCCCATTTTATAGCAAGAATAACAAATCTAGTTTCGATCACCCAGTTTTTGTTGAGACCGCTATTTCTGAATTGTTAAAGGTATTGCTTAACTTTGTTGGAGATCAGAAAAAAAATCTGAATTATGCTGCAATCATAATTAGAAACCTTTATGTCAGTCAGGAATCGTATGACTTTTACAAGTCAATTGCTGATTTCATTATCAAGATATTTATGATTTAAAAATGATTTAAAATCGAAATTTTATAAGTGTTTGTCATGACGCTTATAACTTGTAACGGTCGGTATACCTCCCTCTTTCGGCAAAGGCACAGCGTATACGTCTATTTACATTGGCCTGCCGTTGTGGCTTGATCGAAACCTGCCCCGAATTCACACCAGAAACTAGCCCTGCGCAATGCTAGTGGGGTGTAATGCTGAGCTTGCAATACTAAGGAGTGATAACTCGGCAATACGAATGCGCGCTAGAGAGAGCTTGAGCGCTGGAGTCCTCTCTTTGTCCATCACTTGCTTTATTTATCACTCGATTTCTCCCTATAGCTCTCTCTCTCTCTCTCTCTCTGTATCTGTCTCTCTCTCACTTTTCATCAATTTACCTATCTATACTCTGTCATCTAGTTTACCCAATGTCTCTCTCTCTTTCTCTCTCTCTTTCTCTTTCCGTTTACTGATTACAGAGTACACTAGGAATTCAATAGTGTGGCTAAAACACATCGAATTTAAATAATTGAAGTCAATAACTCACCCTCAATCTGTTGGTTGACTATGAGGAATGTGAATGCGAGCTTCAAATTCTGTTAATAAAGAGAAAGTTTAAGTTACTTCGTGTACTTCGGTTATGGTAAGAAACTAACTGCGTAGCATTAATATTGCATAAACCCGTATAATATATACCTGTATCTATATAACGACACTGGCTAGAAATTATTTGGAAAGGTTGATTACATAAGAATTATTGTCCACAGTGAATTGATATTTTGTTGGAATAGAATGCATATTTCATGCACAAGCAGGCCTTTGTTTTCAAGTTTCTAAATGTATGTTTGTTGGCTTATCATAATTCCAGTATGATTACATGGCTCCCTGAAAAAAGAAACCCAAGTCTATGGATAAACTACTCAATAATTCCAAATGTATTTTTGGTTAATGTACATCACTTGAAAGCTAGTTTTACTCTTCTTTCATATGTCACCTAAATTAGCACTGTCAGAAATCCACTTGGTAAAATTAAAGTGGAAGGCAGCTACATTGTGTTCATTGCGGATTTGAAAAGACAGGACATTTTTTGAGATTAATAAACCATTAAAGATACACATCAATGAAAAACTCATTATTCTCTTCTTCCATTATGACACCATTATCATGAAATTATCAAGCATGACTTAGAGGTAGCACAATTTAAAATTCATGAGGCACAATGCCATTTTGTTCTACTAAATGACATAATTAGTTGAACAAAATAATATTAATATGGCACGAAAAAGAGACTTGACAACGAAGCTTTTCGACCTGCACTCATCAGGTTATCACGCAGGTATATAACAAATTACTTGAAATCAACTATATTATACTCGGTAAACCCGGACGCAACGTAGACGCCGTAATTTCAGAACAATCGCAAAGCTTGGACGAACTCCTTTTGTCTGCACAGAAGAGGTTCATGCGATTGAATGTAAGCGGCTTCCAGAAAGCGTAAATGCGCTGAGCTTCTGACGCGGGACATAATTGAGAATTGGTCGTCGGCATAGCTTTGTGCGCAAGCTGGATTGTTCAGCAGGTGGAGACCAATCGCTGAATCGCATTTGGCTGACTTTGGTCTGTTAGCGTGCATTTCAAATTTGCAGGCACGGACGGGCTGCGTGCGCTGATTGGTTGTACGGTTCCGAATAGTCGAGGGGATGTGTTGTTTAATGCGATCTGCCAACCGCTCAGAAGTACGGCCCACGTACCTGGCATCGCACCGGCACTGAAACTATTCTCCTTGACAATGGTTACCCTGAGCATGTTGTATTCTCGCACCATAACACGGACGCTGGAGGCACAATTCAAATCTGACACCAGATTCGGACCTGCCAAATGCCCCGTGTATCTCAAACTACCCTGGAGGGGTAAGGTATCTGACAAATACGCCAGTCAGATACCTTCTACACACAGGATGCTACCGTCAACTAGCAAGGATGTACTACCCACCCCCACTTGAGTAATGTTATTTACCAATTTCAGTGCCGGTGCGATGCCAGGTACGTGGGCCGTACTTCTCAGTATTGTTTGTCTTTGAAATCGTCCAGACCAGAACGTGGAGCGATAATCAAATTGACGTAGAACAATGGCATTATAAAGATGTTTAAGATATCGTGTATGAACATAGCTTTTAGCCCGCTTCATCACATTGATATTTTTTTTTTGCGTAATTTTAATAATTTTGTTTAACATGTTCATTCCAACATAACTCTTCGTCAATCATAACAGCAATTTGACACTTTTATCCTAGCGTGACGTTTGTCTTACCAGTAAGGACTAAACGGTTTTAGTGACCCATGCAAATGCATCTTCCATACCCCTTGTTAATTTTTCTTCAACTTCTTTAACGTTGCTTCCCCTAAAATTGAACCTTGCGGGACACCCATGATAACTTTTAAGGAACTAGATGTTGCCCTTTAAAAAAAAGCCACTGTTCTCGGTTGTATAAACACGATTAAAACCACTGAATGCTGTGCTCCGAATATCCAGTGGCCTTTAATTTACATAACAGAATATCATGATCGAGTGTATCAATGATTTGCGCAGATCCCTAAAAGCAACACCTACGTAGAGTGCAAAGTACGAAATCATTTTCGTCAATAAAGTCCGAAAATTGTTTGAAAACTGTTTTTTCGAAGATTTTTGTTCACAATCATGGATAATACTGATATTAAACACATCATTAATAATTTATGTTTATATATATATATATATATATATATATACATGTATAAATTATATATATATAAATATATAGGCCTATATATATGCATATTTTACTGGATCCCAAGTTTGGGAGACACGTAACAATGTAGTTTATTCCGTCACAATACAGACCACCGCATTTGGGAGACACGCGGAACAATTGAAATGACAAAGCCATGTCTCCCAAATGCGAAATCCAGAGAAATGAAATAATTATATTTCAATGAATAATTGTGTTCATGAAACCAAACAACACCCTACTCTATGTACACAGGGAAAGCAACCACCCACCATCCATCATCAAAAATATACCCGAAAGCATCAACAGAAGACTCTCATACATCTCATCCAATGAGGAAGTCTTCAGAGAACTCCCACCAAACGACCATGGAAGCACTGCAAAAGAGTGATATAGTTATAAACTGCAGTACAACCCACACCCCACCTTTAACAAGGAAAACAAAAAGAAAGGGCGCAGTAGAAAAAGAAAAGTAACCTGGTTCAACCCCCCATTTAGTGATAATGTAGCCACCAACATTGGCAAACGGTTTTTCACCCTACTGGACAAATGCTTCCCAGCCGGACATAAACTCCACAAACTACTCAATAGAAACACTGTGAAACTAAGCTACAGCTGTATGCCAAATGTAGGCCAGATTATATCAGCCCACCACAAAGCTGTACTGAACAAAAGTAAACTACCACAAACGGCGGAGAAGAACTGTAACTGCAGAAAAAAGGATCAATGCCCACTTGACAACAATTGACTCACCAGCAGTATAGTATACCAAGCAACTGTGACAAGACAATAAGCCACTTCGGAGATGCAATCTGAGAATGAGCAGATAAAGGTCATCTGTACCAAATTCTAAAACCCACTGACACTAATATTCGATATGTGCTCATGAATGTCATGTAATCATTATTCAGTTATGCACTAATGGTGCATTCCATGAATCCCGCCACGGCGCTAATGTCCTTTGGCAAGACATTCATCTACATTTGCCACTCTCAACCCAGGTGAAGTAAATGGGTACCCGGTAGGAAGAAATTCCTTGAAATGCTTTAGCGCCATAATAGGCAGCTCGGCTAAAGCCGGGGTAATAATGTGATACTTTGTATTAAGCGCAGTAGAGTATATCCATATAGTGGCTGCGCTATATAAATGGGCATATTATTATTATTATTATCCAGGTGGAAGTATTCTTTTTAAAGGGGGAAACAAAAGCTATTCATGAGGCACCTCTATCACTCCCAGAGTTATTTTTCTGAAGTGAACATAAAGGGACCCTCCATGTCTAAAATATCTGTGAATATTTGGGGTCATTTGTACCATGCGCTAACCCCGAACTGGCTTATTCTAAGGCTGAAACTTACATTGGCCTCACAGAGAACACCATACAATGGAAAATCATCGTAAAAGCCAGAGCTTACACCCCCAACCAGTAAGAGATGGAACCTTTGTCTTCCACAAGCCGCTTTTGTCATCCCTTAACAAAAGAAACGAACTGGCCAGCCCATGCAGACACAAAACAAAATACCTATTATCCAACTTCCCCATTAAATGAATATGTTGGTTGAATAACCAAGGCTGACTCATTCTACATTAACAGGGTGTTCAGACGCTAAAAATCTATACCAAAACGGTATAGCTATACTAGAACGGTATAGCTATACGATGAAATTTTGCGTGTGAACGCTGACTAACGAAACGACGTATAGCGAAACGAGGGTCAGAGCATCGTTTCGAACTAGAACTCGATAAAGAATCACTGTTCCGTGTCCGTCTGAACGTATGGCGACCATAGAACGGTATAACTTGGCGGGGCTTAACGGAAGAGCGCGTGAAAGGTGACCTTTTACCTCTCTTCCGCGGATACCTCGTGATCATAACAACACGCGCAGTGGGAAACTGCGCATCTATACCACCTTTTTCACGACGGTCGCAATATGCGTCTGAACGACCCGTTAGCTATACGATGATTCTTTATACGTCGTTTCTTTATCGAGTTTCGGTATAAACTGAATAGCGTCTGAACAGGGGGTTAGTTTCCGAAGAGTGAGGGCCTACTACACTGGGCTCTTACGAAACACAACTGTAAAACTCTATGTAGTGCATAGTCAAATATATAGTTATCTAAGCTCCTGATTCCAGTCGAGCACTGGATGGTTTTACCTATATTTGGATATATATAAATGATGTGTTTAATATCCGTATTATCCATGATTGTGAACAAAAATCTTCGAAAAAACAGGTTTCAAACAATTTTCGGACTTTATTGACGATAATGATTTCGTTCTTTGCACTCTACGAAGGTGTTGCTTTTAGTGATCTGCGCAAATCATTGATACACTCGATCATGATATTCTGTTATGTAAATTAAAGGCCACTGGATGTTCGGAGCACAGTATTCAGTGGTTTTAATCGTGTTTATACAACCGAGAACAGTCGGTTTGTTTTAAAAGGGCAACATCTAGTTCCTTAAAAGTTGTCATGGGAGTCCCGCAAGGTTCAATTTTATGGCCACTTCTTTTTATATATATATGTATAAACAGAAGTAGAACACAGTAAAAATGCATTGATTGCCAACTGAAATTTATTAAATCCATAATATATATATATATATATAGTTTGACTAAATGTATTGATGTTGGCATTGTTGATATGTACGCCGACGACACAAAGGGATGACATCTCATGGGAACCTTGATTTAAGCTACGAAACCATTGTTCTCTCATTTTCATTTCTCACAATTATATTATTTCCACGGGAGTTGCCTAAGCTGTTGTATATGTTATTTCCTTATAATTATATATCTATATAGCCAATATCTTTGTAGGCTATCACGAAAAGCGTGCGTTCTCGGATGTACATCCTACATGTACCCCGTTGGTGTGTTATCGCTATGTAGATGATACATTTGCCGTGTTGCACATCGCGCAGCGTGTGAGAATTTTCTTGCACATCTCAACGCGCTCCACCCGTCTCTCAATTACACTATTAGATTGAACGGGATGGTGCACTTCCGTTTCTAGATGTACTGGTAGAAAAGTCGGCGAAAGGCTTTAGTACATCCGTTTATTGGAAACCCACTTTTACAGGTCAGTACACGCGCTGGGACTCTTTCAGTTCCACTCGGTACAAAATTGGTCTCATCGGTATTCTCGTAGACAGAGCACAGAGAATCTGCTCACCGTGCAAGCTCGCTGCAGAGATTAATCGAGTCAATGATATCTTGCGCGAAAATGGTTATCCTGACCGCGTAATTGATTATCCTGTCTCTCGCGCACTGCAAAGGCCCATGAGGAGACCGGTCTTTGGACCTAAGAGATGCCCGATCTATCTCAAACTTCCGTGGCGTGGGAAGGCTTCCCAAAAGTTTGAGAAACAGATCAAGCAAGCTGTATCTGGTGCTTTCCTGCTGTTGAAGCGCGTGTGGTGTTTACCACACATAGAATGATCTCGTTTGTCCGAAAGGATATGCTCCCTATTACGCTTGCAGTAATGTTATTTACGAAGTTAAGTACCGATGTGAAGCTCGGTACATAGGACGCACAACCCAACGGTTAGCAGATCGCATTAGCCAACATGGGCCCACGTCAATCCGAAATCGCCAAACTAACGCGCGTCCACAACCTTCATGCTCCTGTAGCAAACCGAATGTGCCTACTTCCGTGGATAGTGGCAATTCGGCCATTGTTTACCATTAAATGAATCCCTTGTAAAAAAGTACCATAGTACCCATGGTAATATGACAGTAATTTGACTAAATTACCATCAAATCATGGTTATTTGGTCAAATTACTGTCATATTACCATGGGTGCTATGGTACGTTTTTTTTACAAGGGATAACAAAGAATGCGCGGAACAATACTTGTTCATCTTGGTTCAGGGTTCTCAGCCGAGCGAGAAGTTTCAATCACCTGCGCCTGCTCGAGGCATCATGTATTCGGCTTACTGACCCCATTCTGTGCCGTCAGAAGGAGTTCGTAAGAACACTTGCGTTATTTTAGCATTTGTTCTACCGAACGGCTGTTACTAAGTCTAACCTTGTTTAGCGCGACAGCCAATCATAGCGCGCCATTTAGCGTCCACTGTTCTTTCGGCTCTATTATATTGTTTAGTCTCTGGCGTTCTGCTCATTCATGCGAATTTACTCTGAGTGCATGTCGAAAAGCTTTAGTATATTATGTTCGTGTTCAACGCTATTTTAGTATATTATGTCCGTGTTCAACGCTATTTTCCAATTTTCCAGTACCAAGCACTTATTTATATATATATTACGCTAAGGATTTGGGGCATTTTCTTTGGTTCGAATAGGCGTCTCCCCTGGCCCTTTCGATCCCAGCCTTTTGGTACCCATGGGCGGGGAATGGTTATTAGAGTGGTGGGAGGCACTTCTTAAGGGCTGACGTGCCGTCCATATTTCATAAATTCATTTTTAAGCATTGAATTTCCGCAGGGAGTAATTAGAACAGCGTGGCCATATCCGCATGCATGGATGGCTTCAAAGTACAGTATATACAGCGCAACAAGACACGTGTTATACGTTCACACAGCGCATGTATGGCTTCAGTGTACACGGGGCAACAACACACGTGTTATTCCTTCGCACAGCGCACTTCTACATGTAGGCCTACTGCATGTACTATGTTTCACGCTATCCAAAAAAGCAAAAATCAAGGAAAAAGGAGATCAGCGGAAGAGGTGGGTGGGGGGGGGGGGGGGGGGGGCGGGTAGGCTTTGGAGTTTAGAGTTAGGGTGGTGTTTAGGGTTTACCTAACCGCACATTTGGGTAGTTGTCGCATAAGTCATTCCTGTTATCAACAGCTGAATTGGCATGTCATCATACCATTGGAAAGATGTTATTGTATATCGCTTCAATTCATTCCCTTATATGACAGACTAAACTGATATGTAGACATCATTCGGGGGGGGGGGGGGGGGAGGTGTAGGAGATCACGTCACTTAGGAATATCGGTTGCAACGGTGTAAAGAAGGAGCCCACCCCCCCCCCCTCCAAAAAAACAAAACAAAAAAACAAAAACAATAAAAACAACAACAAAAACGAAAAATTCCTTCGAAAATATTTCCACTATGATATTAATCCCTTCTCCCCTCGCGAGAATTTCTTTTTTTTTCGTCAGACCTCCAAAATTCGCTCAGGAGGAGGTGGTTATGGGGGTCCCTCCATAATTCTCTGACAAGCAAAAAAAGAAGGTTTCATTCTAAAAGGGGGCGGGGGCACAATCGACAAAAGGGCGGATCGTCTATGGTCGAAATGCATACTTTCCTTCCAAAGGGGAGTGGGGAGGGCACGGCCCGGAAGTACCCCCCCCCCCCCCCCGGATCCGCCAATGCACATGTTGTAAATACTTCTTGGTAAAAAATAACTTTACCCGACTTTTTTATTTATTCACTTGATTATTGTGACAAATATACGGTACGGTGATTAATCATGAACACAGCTAGCGCCCCTGGATGTCCACGGGCTGCTTCTGCTAGTATATATATATATTACGCTAAGGATTTTAGGCCTTTTTTTTGGGGGGGGGGGGGTCAAATAGGCGCCTCCCGTGGCCCTTTCGGTCCCCACCTCTTGGTACCCACGGTCGGGGAATGGTTCTTAGAGTGGTGGGAGGCACTTCTTAAGGGCTGACGTGCCGTCCATATTTCATAAATCCATTTTTAAACATTGAATTTCCGGAGGGAGTAATAATTCTGCCAACCCATGAAGCTGGTTTGTAGCTTCATGCCCAACCCATACCCTTTACCCGTGAAGGGGAGAATCCTAAATTGGTGTATTGCATCGAACAACGTGACGTGTACTAGCTCCAAAGCCATATACGCATGCATGGATGGCTTCAATGTACAGTATATACGGCGCAACAACACACGTGTTATTCGTTCGCACAGCGCACTTCTACATGTTTCACGCATATAGAGTTACATCATTATTTTGTAACTTCACATACACAGTGTTGTGTGTATGTAACGCTATGATTTTACGGCGGTCGCGGGGGGGGGGGGGGGACGGGAGGATGTCCCACTGAAGCGCATAACCCGGGTTACGCGTTTATGGTATCTAAAAAGCAAAAAAAAAAAAGAACAAGGAAGTCAAATTCAGAGAGGATAAGAAGAAGATCCGCGGAAGGGGGGGGGGGGGGGGGGTAGGCTTTGGAGTTTAGGGTTAGGGTTAGTGTTTAGGGTTTACCTAACCGCACATTTGGGTGGTTGTCGCATACGTCATTCCTATTATCCACAGCTAAATTGACATGAATGGGGAAAATAGCCTTCATACTGTTGGAAAAGTACAATATAGCCTCTATTCATTCCTTAATATGACAGACTAAACCGATATATAGACATCATTCGAGGGAGGGGAGGTGTAGGAAATCACGTCACTTAGGAATATCGGTTGCAACGGTGTAAGAAGGACCCACCCCCCCCCCCCCCCACACACACACACAAAACAAAACAAAAAATCCTTCCAAAATATTTCCACTATGACATGAATACGTATAGGATATTAATCCCTCTCCCCTGGCACTGGGGGCGACGGGACGCCAATGGAATTGGGGGGGGGGGGGGGGCAATCACAATACAACCAGAATTATTTTATCTCCAAACCCATAGCAACCTCTCAAGACTAGTAATGAATAGAAAAGTTTAGGAGAAAGGGAAATTGTATTCAGCAGGTGGAATTTAAAGAGGGCAATGTAGGTTGAATTAAGTTTAGCAGGCCCAAAGTTATACTGAATAGTCTGAATTTGGCGGCAAACATGAGCCAGGGTCAAGAGAAGTTAATCTTTACAGTTAATCTTGGGTCTCTAACCTAACAGATGTTAGGTTTTGTGTGTTAATGAAAGAAAAGGTTTTGGAGTATGTGTTTTGAGAGTTTTGTATAGGTGACTGAGAAGGAAAGAAATCTTAAGTGGATATTTTTGGATCAGGGCAATTTACTGTAGGAGAACAGCGAATTTTAATGAGAGTAATTGTAATTATTGTATCGCTTCATGTCAAATGAGGACAAGTCAGAAATGATTAATTAGCTTGATTATTTAACTAAAGATCTTTAAAACAAAATTTTATGAAAACATTTCATTAGAATGATGGATCATAATTATGAGAGTGTATGGATAATTTTGATAGTATTTTGTATCGACCTGAGAAGCAGAATTTAAGAAGAAATTTTTACTTTTCACGTTTCTGAGAAAATATACCATACACTATACGTATGTCGTTTGTTTCCATTATTTCCGTATACCAGGAAAGATTTTAATACTGTGAGATAGTAAAGAATCTTGTAATTTGTTACTATTACTGGACCTTGATCATATTTTTGGTAGGTGTTTTGAGAAACAATTCTTATTAATTATTTTTAGGGACCTAATGCTGGTATGAACGTCTTGTGAACGTGAAATGCTTCAGATGTTTCTATGAGTAAAGTCTACGACTGAATCCACTTAATCGCCGTTCATCAGGGACTGAGAGCCTAGAGGCTCAGATCTTCCGAACGTTGCTAAGCTCCTCTCGACATTTCTACGGTTCACGGACGATATCGACAGTGATCACTGATAGCCTCATGGACGATATGAATTTTATGAAACCCGATTGGGAGGGTTGATTCCACGATGAACTCTTGCGTTGTTTAGGGGTAATACATGTACAAGTCCATTAATTATACTACTGTCATTCTCTTATAAAAGATATACGAAATTAGTATTTGATTAATATTTCCAATTACCATATATTTCCAATTATCATATTGAATTCTGATTCCAAATATATATTTATGAATGTTTTATACCGAAACAATTATCTCTTTTGTATATACTTGTATTATATTGGAAAAGATGTGCTGAATTAAATTTTAGTACACTTAAATGATGGTTTGTTTGATTATTTTCCAGGGATACTTTATCATTTAATCAGAACCTAATTTATCGTCAGACTTGTAATTCCAGTACAAGGATCTGACAGGGGGTAGTAGGGAAAAGTCAATCCGTCGGTCCTCCCAAGACCCATATAAGGGGGCCATAATCCTCTTGAAAATAAAATGACAAATTCCTTTTTCTCATGTTTGCATCCTTTACAGGGGAGGTACCGCTAATTATGCATGTTATGTTTTCAAGGCCTTAATTTCTCTGAGTATTAAACCACAGAAACATGGCAAGACCAAATCGCTCCATCTGGCTCTATGCATGGATATACATGTACTACATAATTATATCTATATCATTTAGTCTTCATCAAGATGAAAATGTATTTTCTTCAGAACTTATGCAAGATTTTAATAAATAACACATACTCACATGTATATACTTCTTGGTAAAAAAAAATAACAATTTAGCCGACTTTTTTTAAATTCACTTGATTATTGTGACAAAGATATAAATATACACAAAACGACCAATAAGTCGTGTTTTTTTTGGGAGGGGGGGGGGGGGGATTTTAGCACAGTTTGAAAGCTTAGATTTTAACTTTTAAAATGACATAATTATATACGTACTTGTCTTGTATAGACTATACAAACAAACTAAATTACAATGAGAATGTCAGCGTGTCAGACAAGCTAATGACCAAAACAGAGAAAACGGGCTTTAAAGAAGAGTGACCATTAAAGAGCGGTTAATCTGCGTCCTATTGTTTGTCGCACATAAGGTGGAGTCAAAACTCCGTAGCCTATACTCTGTGAAGTTCTAATTGGATTGAGTTGAAACTTCTTATACCTTTAAAATAGATATATTTGAATATATCTGAATATCAGACAGTGCATATTTTTTGAGCTATACCAGAAAAGTGATGTGAAGTATACGATCCTAGCAAACTGACACACGGACATGTGAATGTCCAGGAAAAACATGGTCATTTTGAATGGGAGAAAAAACATATTTCAACATTGTATTTTACCCCGAAATTTTGTCAGATGGTAGATTAATAAATTAACTTTCAGAAAATACAAAAAGAAAAAACTAAAAAAAAAAAAAAATCCACCTTAAACAACCTCTCCAGCTGTTTACTCTAAAACTCCAATGATGACTTATTGGTCGTTTTGTGGTGAAGAGTTACATATATATTTTATATGATAAATAGAGAGTGATGAGACGATTTAAAGATGTCCGATATTACTGTATCCACAGGCATATTAAGTATAGTAAGGCTACCATTGACTCATGGCCTTCTTAAACCGGGTGGTTTCTCTATCAAGCCTGTTGGAATGAGTGAATGATTCCAGGCCCGTTACTAGGATATTTGCAGGGGGTTCAACATTGGAAACAGTGGACCTTTCTGAAGGAGCGAAGCGACCGAGTAGGGATAGCGGGTCAGGGGGCGTGCCAATACCCCACGAGCGTAGTCAGAATTATGTGACAGGGGGTGGGTCAAATGTAAAGTTCGAACATATGTTGCCACTGTACAGGTTTCCAAATACTGCGAGCGAGCAAAGCGAGCGAAAGAAAAATAAAAATGTACTTTTAAATGGCAAAATTTATTTCATTAGTCACCAATAGGTGAAATGTAAAGCTATATCTCCGGTCATCCTGTTGCCATATGCAGGAATAATTCATATTAATAAAGTTTTTAGGAAGTGAAGCCAACCTGGGGGGGGGGGGGGGGGGCGCTTTGCTGTTCTTTTATAGAAAGTTACCCTAATTTCTGGGCGCCATGGCGATAAGGCAGTGACGTGCCGACAAATTGTAACATTGAATACTCATGGACATATTATAATAACATACTATAGAAATATTCATGGTTCTCGCTGCCTGAAACCAGAGCTATCCATACAGAGCTTTTGATTGGTCAGTCAGTTCTCATGGAGAATGTACGTGAAAGGGAACTATTGAGAGCTCCATGATCCGCCAGGTTTTAAACAAAAACTGCGTACGCGTAGGCTTATTATGCGTGTGTCACAACTCTCTCTATCAACGCGCTCTGCCTGCAACTATCTCGTTTCTAAATTTTGTGAATGAGCGAAGCGAGCGACGGAAAACGCACTTTTCTATCTCCCAAGTGTTATATCGGGGCATCTTGTTATTTCTGATTATAGTAGTTTCCAAGAAGTCTATGTGTTATAAAATACTCCCATGGCACTCCGGTTGAAAAGGCTGGATTAGAGGGCCATAATTTAAGGGCCTGAATGACTAGACCGGGTCCGCCAGGAGTACTCCATGCAAATTGAGAGCGGGAAATTTTTCCAATTTAAAGTGAACAGGCACATTAAATACCCCTCTCTATCTTTTCCAGTATGGTTTCTATATTTCACTATTATATTCCATTACCGCAGATTTCATTTGAGTCTTATCATGCTTATCACTGCTTATCTTCCCATCTTTGTTTGGTGTTTTAAGCAATCTATTTCCATGTTTTGTCAGGATTTCCTGTCCAATCTAACACTTTTGAAAGATCAAATGCTATTTAATTTCGTCCTATAGGCTGATAGGAATAAATAATCATCCAAATGTCAGATGTCAACGATAGTTTAATAATGACAATGTCATTCAACAGTTTCAAGATAAACATTCAACATAATATTATCTCCATTCATTTTCGTCAGATTTCAATCGAATTCGTCCGACCTGGCAATCCGCTTCAGAAATTTATCATCAGATCCATCTTTGGGAAGTTGATTTCAAGAAATTGTCATTCAAATTCGTCACATAGACAAGACCTTACAACGAGTGGGTGACGATTTTGAATAACTATTTGAACTCTTTCAGTCTTTGACAAAATCCATAGCAAAATGAAAAATATATTCCGAAAATGAATGGCCAAAGCCGTATATTGACTAGGCCTTATTATGAAGTTGCAGGACAAAAGCAAATAAAAACGTTTTCAAATTGACTGGAAACCCGGCTGGAAACCCTATTATCTCACATTATTTTCCGCTTTCCTTCCTCTCTCCCCTTTCACGTGACCCCTTTGTGCGCCCTCCCCTATCTAAGCCAGTTGCTATATGGAAATGTTTTAAAATTTTAAACCTAAAAGTCACTATTCTGATGTCACTATGAATTTTTTTTTTCCATTATGATTCTTTTTTGTTGTTGTTCAAGCAGATGTCCTCGCCAGCTTGGGGGTGGGGGGGGGGGGGGAGTTCAAACCCTCTGAACCTGCTACCTACCTCAAACGAATTTGAATAATTCTTTGAATGACGCTTTGAAAAAAAATCGATTGCAACATGGCATAACATACACAATTCGAGTGGTGAAAGACAACATTGATTAATTATAGATTTGGCAGATTAGGAAGTTACTGGAAAAAAAGTAAAAATAAAATGTATTAAAATAGACGGAAAGACCGATATTTTATCACGTTATTTTCCCTTTCCATCATCTCTCCCATCTGTTCTTTTTTTTTTATTTATATATTTTTTTTTCAAACGGACCTCTGCTCGCCAACGGGCCTGTGATTCAGTAGTCAATGAGTTAATTTCTATTTACCTAATTGATCTATGAAATCTTCAACCCCTACCAACATTTCCACTCTTCAGAAGAATAAAGCTATGCATTTTACCTATACAATCACCGTCAATTTAACTAATATGTCAAAATGTGACATATGTTTACAAATTATTTGCATTCAGATAGTAAACGGAGAAAAAAATTAGAAAATCATTGAAGATAGCAGACACTTACCATACTGGTACATCAGGCACTCAGGAAACTCTGTATCAACATGAGCAGACTATTAAGGATGCAAATGATATGGTAACAAACTTCTATCCCCAGCGCATTTGAGTAGTTAGCTTTTCGTGTGTGCGTGTGTGCGTGTGTGTTGGGGGGGGGGGGGGGGTGTTGAGTATTCATAGTTACGAAAGTTGAACCACTATGCTCACATTATCTTCATTACATAGTGCTGGTATCATGATGAAATATCTAAATATAATCGCATCGTACAAGCTCACATTTTCATCATAGACTATTCCGACCACTTTTGGATAATTTTGAGAAGGGAAATTGTATGAATAATATACAGGGTGGCCCAGAAAGAATGCTACACATGGGATCTGCAATTTCACCGATACCATTTACAAAATATTTGTTTTATTGGACAGAAAATTCTTTATAATAATAAAATAGGTTTTCTGGCATTCGGGGGCTGCAATCTACAAGCCTAGCTTTTTAGCAGTCCCCTCCGCTACCAACCTAGTTTGGTTTTGGTTTTTCTATGTCTATATTGTACGCTATAAACAATAATTGTAAGTTTCATTGATTTGCTATGTACGATGTAAACCTATGTATTTTATATTGTTGGAAGTGGAAATAAATGAAATGAAATGAAAGTGTATAAGTCATTCAATTTAGCGTTTCGAGCAAGGGATTTAGTTTTTGTATCATGCAAATTTATTTCCGTGCATTCAAATTAGCACGTATGTAAGAATCATTCAAATTCATTTGCAACTTCCAATTCAAATTCGCAAATGGTCAGTCAAATTAGGAACATGTTCATTCAATTTAACACGCAAGTTATTACCCCCCCCCCCCAAGTTTTGTTTATGATTCCCTCTAAATTACGAATTTCGTTCTTGAGTCCATAATAGTAGACCTTATTGTCCTGTAGGATACTTGTAAAAAGGGATGGATTGTATTCTGTACCTATTGTTAGGATTCCCCCTAACGTAGGAAGTAAGACTGTAATGATAATAATATTAATAACAATAATATTAATAATAATATGTCTTGTTTACCCCAGGGTAACCTCATCAGTATTCTATACTGTTCTCCCTGAGGGCCCTGCATTCATACTATTACCCCAGCTTTTGTGCTTTAATGCCATGGCAAGGAGTCGAACCCCGTACCTTGTGATTTGCAGTCCGGTGAAATAACCACTAGACAACACAATACATCTTCATTCTTTCCGAGTTAGTTGACACCAAGATTATCAATTTTGGTTAAGACGTTTTCATTCTACAGCTATTTTGGTGAGGCAATGTCATTTTCTAAGTTTGTCATAGAGTTACCTTTGTTGACAAACACGTGACTGCTCTCGTTTTGAAAACGAAGACTACTTGTATGAAAAGGAGATTGTATGGGGAAGTCGTCATGTATACATTTCTCGTTGTTTCAGTCGTGACTACGGTTGCAAAAGTAGCAAGATGTTGCCTCACAAATAGAGCTGTAGGATCACAACGCCTTACAAAGAATTGATGATCTTAAATTCATTTTACTCGCACAAAACTTATCTACCGAATAAAACAAAAATGATATTGTGTCAACAATGTCTTTGAAATTGCAGATCTCAGCTGTGACATTCTTTTTCTGGCCACCCTGTATTGCTTTTGGTGAAGTGCACGTTTCCTTGAATATATATTAAACGATCAATATTTGATGTGTTGGAAGCGAGGATATCCATGCATATCAAGGACGGCTCACACTAGTCATCATTTCGATTGCGCCAGTACATACACTAATCATGGAGCCTGTGAAAGTAACTAACCCATACACCAGTTTTTAGAAAATCCCTTTTATAAATTATTCCAAGGCGCGCAAAAGTCCCTGAAGCGGTCATTGCGTCAGATAAGCAAATGACACCTCTTGTGAATCGGGATTGAGAAAAGACCTACCCCTAGGGCAACCACCCCCTAGGATAACCACCCTCTAGAACAACTACCCCCTATGGCAACCACCCTCTAGGACAACTAACTCCCCCCCCCCCCCCCCCCCCCGACAACTTCCCCACGACAACCACTCTCTAAGAAAAGTACCTTAACTTAACATAACATTGAACAATATTGTGCTTTAGCATAAATTCTCCCCCGACCGTACAATAAAGTTGACCTAGAGAGTGGTTGTCCTAGGGGGTAGTTGTGGTGGGGGGGGGGGGGGGGGGGGAGGGGTTAGTCGTCCATATGGTAGAGATCCGAAAGAGTAGAGAGAGAAAGAGAGAGAGAAGAGGCGTAATAAAACGTCATAAAAGAAAAGAATACAAAAGAGGAGAGGGGTATGACAATAACAATGGCAATGGATTTTTAATTTTCTTACGTAACCCTTTATTTGGGCATTGAAGAAAGTCAAGCAAGTTACACATGATAAGTATACATTGGAAAAAGCTCCATGGATACATTCGCGCAACAACGGTAAAGAAAGCTGGCAGAGGAGAGAAAGAGAGAGAAAAATGACGTAAAACACGTCACAAAAAAACTAAAGAAAAGCAAAAAATCAAAAGGAGCAAAGCGCTTAGGGTTCCAAGGATACTAGCGTAACCAAAGAGTAAGGAAGAAGAGAGAGAGAGAGAGGATGACGTAGTAAATAAATCCCATGAAAAAAACCAAGTGAATGTAAAGGGGAGAAAAAAGGAGAAGGGACAAAGAAAGGGGGAGAGAGGGGAGAGGAATGAAGAGAGGAAAATAAAAAAGCGAAAGAGGGAGAGCTTAAAAAAATGAGAACAAGAGAAAGGGGGGGGGGGGGGGAAGGGGGAAAGAAAACGAAAATTAAAAGAGAAAGGAGAAAAAAAAGCTACAGAAGGAAATGCCAAAAGGAAAACATTCAATTCATACGAAATGTTCGAAATTATAAGTTCATCCAACGAGGAAGAAGGATTCCCAGGTGGAAAATCAGTCTTTCCTCACGTCTCTTCATATATATATATATATATATATATATAAGTCGTAAACAAATCAAGAAGGTTCTGCGTCGGTGTGTTGAAATAGATAGCAAACAATTATGTTTAAATAAAAACACCGCAAGACGTAAAATTTACTGACGTTTCGGTCACAGACCTTTATCAAAGTAAAAGACTGAACACATTAAAAGTAATAATTATCAGATGCGTGAATTATGAAGACGCGGGCAGTTGCTTGGATACAAAAAATTAGGCGCGAGAATTGAGATTTTGGTCGCAAGTGACGCCACAAAGAAAAAAAAAATTACGTCTTGCGGTGTTTTTATTTCAACATAATTGTTTGCTATATATATATATATTAGGCGTATAAGGCGTATAACCATATATATATTAGGCGTATAACCATATAACCATATATGATATATATATACAAGGCAATGTCCGGTCTGTGTCTCACCCCCGGTAACAAAAAGTACATGAATCTCCCCAAAGAGCATCCCTGACACACGTTTGGTTGCACGTGTAACAATGTATGCAAAGTTCCCAGTCAAGTTCCCAGAGTATTCAACCGCTTAGCTAGGATTTAATTTTAGCAGCGGGGGGGGGGGGGGCGCTGGTTATACTGCAATACTGCACTGTATGTAACAGGGGTGTGAGCAGGGAGCTGGGATTTTCCCCCTTCCCGCCGGAAGCTCGAAAGCTTTCACGTTTCAGCAATTTTTGAGAGAAAGATAGCGGCTCGTAAGCACCCTTTTTAGGCTTCCTCCCCCCCCCCCCCGATTTTTCGCTCTTGCTCTCCTTTTTAAATTATTTTAGTTGGTCTTTTTTTTTTGGGGGGGGGGGGGGGGAGAGCCGAGTGCCCTCACCGTCCCCCCCCCCCCCCCCCCCCCCCTGGCTACACGCCTGCTACTCTTTGGGGGTAAAATTTTAACACATGAACTCAAACGATTTTTAAAATTGTGGGTTGAGAGTGGAACATGTAAATTAACGTCTTGCCAAAGGACGCTAGTGCTGCGGTGGGATTCGAACCCTTTACCTGGTGGTTCACGGTCCGGGGACTTATACACTGATCCAAAAACAACTATACTACAACACCTATGTTCAATTCAATTCAATTTTTCAATTCAATTCATTTATTTCCATATTCGAATTCAACAATATAAAAAACAATACATTGTAGGAAAACAACATCACAAAAGATATGAAATACAAAATAAAAACAAGATACAAAGCAATTCTAAAAAGTACAGAAAAAAAAAACATATGCAAATTTGAATATGGAGGGATTGCCAGAAGCCAAAAAGGCTTATCAAGGGCAATCCCCAAAACAGTGTACAAAAAAATAGATATTAGACAATAAGATAGAGAGAGAGAGAGAAAGAGAGACAGAGAGGGAGAGAGAGAGAGAATATTTATTTAAATAAAGAAAAACATGCTTGTACGTACATATTATGAATCAGCACGCAGTATATAAGCCTTGAATTTGCGTTTAAATACTGACAATGAAGAACACGATTTCAGTTCACTCGGAATATTGTTCCAGCATTTTGATCCAACGCAAACAATTGTAGTTTTGGAAAAATTAAATTTTAAAAAGGGCAAACGCAAATCCCCTGTGCCCTTGTACTATATGAGTGAATTGCACTATTTTGGGTAAAAAGATCACTAAAATTTGATGGCAATAGTCCTTTGGAGTAAGAAAACATAAATATTGCAACTTGTAATTGATTTATTTGAAAAATAGTTAAAAGATTCATTTTTTTGAACAAAGGAAAGCTATGACTTAAAGGTGGAGAATTGCACATTACCCTGATGGCACGCTTTTGAAGTATATACAAACGATTTAAAATGGTTATTCCACAGTTTCCCCAAACAATATTACAATAAGACAGGTGAGGTAAAATCATTGTATTATATAACATCAATAAAACTTTGAGGGGAACTATGAGTTTAATACGATTTATGACACCAATGGCCTTTGCTATCTTAGATGATAGGCTATTTACATGTTCTTTCCAAGTAAGCTTTTCATCGATTATTATCCCTAAAAATTTTGTATACTCTACTCTTTTAATGTTAAAATTACCTATCTGAATTTGTAAATCATAATTATCCAATGAATAATTTTTTGATTTAAAAAGCATATATGAAGTTTTTCCAAAATTAATTATAAGATGGTTTGCTGTGAACCATTCATAAACTTTTTGTAGTTCAGTATTGACAATAATATTTGTTTCGTTTAAGTTTCGGCCCGAAATAAATAAATTAGTGTCATCTGCAAACATAATTGGACGAAAATAATTACTAACATATTGAAAATCATTTACAAATATTAAAAAAAGTAAAGGCCCGAGAATTGATCCTTGTGGCACACCGGTAGATAAGTTAAGTTGATCAGATAATACATTGTTAATAGATACAAACTGTTTCCTATTACAAAGATAACTTCTGAACCAACTGTGTATTTTTCCCCTAATACCATAATACTCAAGTTTGTGCAACAATATACCATGATCAATGCAATCAAATGCTTTGCTAAGATCTAGAAATATTCCAATTAAAAACTTTTTTTGTTCAAAAACATTGGCAAGATTATTGGTAAATTCTAAAAGAGCTGTGCTTGTTGAGTGGCCTTGTCTAAAACCAAATTGCCTTTCATACAGAATACCATTTTTCTCAATATAATTAATTAATTTATTGTAAACAATCTTTTCAAATGTCTTAGTAAATACAGATAAAAGAGAAATTGGTCTGTAGTTAGATACTATTTCTTTATCACCATTTTTAAAAACTGGAACCACTTTAGCCACTTTAAGTTTATCTGGAAATATGCCAAACTCTAATGAATGATTAAAAATATTGCACACTGGTTGTAAAACGAAACAAATAGACTTCTTATACACTTCAATATTAATATCATCAAACCCTGGACTTTTGTTATTTTGAAATGATTTTACTACGTCAATAATATCAGCAGGACTCACTGGAGTTACAAACATTGAATGATCTATTTTCCCTTTCATAAAAAAAGAAAAGTGTTTTTCACTCGATGGCAAACTATCTCTAAGTTTGGATCCAATTGTACTGAAATAACCGTTAAATTTTTTCGCAATTTCATTCTTATCTTCTATTTTTACACTATCATCATCCTTGATAACTGAACATTGATCACTGACTTTGCGTTTATTAATAACCTCATTAATTGTCTTCCATGTTTTGTTTATATTGCCATTCAACTGAGTAAATTTTTTAATATAATATTTTCTTTTACATCTTCTCACTTCAGTATTGAATGAGTTTCTATATTCTTTATATCTATTTCTTTTGCTCAGTATTGGATCTTTCATGAATTTGCGGTATAAATCATGTTTCTTTTTACACATCTTACGTAAAGTGCTATTAAACCATGGTTTATTATTTTTAATATTACATTTTACTCTTTTTACAGGGAAACATTCATCATAAATCTTTTTATATTGTGTGTAAAATGCATTAAATTTGTTGTTAACATCAATAAAGTTATAAATAAAGGACCAATCCTGTTGGTATAACTTTGTACAAAATTGAGAAATTGAATCACTATTAATACTGCGCTTATCATAAAACATATGAAATGAATTGCACTTATGGGAATTAGAAATTACAAATATTGCACAATGATCACTAAAATCACAAGTGAGAATTCCAGCACGACACACGTTATCTGTTACATTAGTAAAAACATTGTCTATAAGTGAGGCGCTTTCATGAGTAACTCGAGTGGGTTTGGAAATTAGAGGAATAAATGCAAATGAAGTCAACAAATCTAAAACTGTATTTGATATTTGAGAATTGCACATTAAGTTAATATTATAATCCCCAAGTAAGTAACAATCTTTTTTTTCATATAAAACATTTTGCAATATTTGTTCTAATTTATCACAGAATAAGGTCAAGGATTTATCAGGAGGTCTGTAAATTACATAAATCAAAAGACTTTTAGGAGATGAATTATTAGGAATCTCAATGCAAATACATTCTATTACATCATCCATAATTTCCAAATCTGTGCGCCTTTTAAATGTGACATTATTTAGAACATAAATGCCCACGCCACCCCCTCGTTTAGAAAGGCGATTTCTGGCAAGAAAAGCATAGTTATGTAAGTTAAAATGAACATTCTCATCTCCTTTGAGCCATGTTTCAGTAAGACCTATTACTGAAAATTTTTCATAAAAACAATTAAGGAATATATTCATATGATCAAAATTTTTCTTAAGACTACGACAATTCATGTGAATCATTGATAGCTTTCCGCTGTTAATATATTTACCAATGTTAAAATCATCAGGGGTTGTGTAGGGGGAATCAAATTCTAATCTATCTGACATCATCATAACATATGGAAGCATAATGAATATAAATATACTGCTGTAGGTATTTCATAGATATGCATGCATCATTAATTAAGAAAGTAGAACAAGAAAAGAACATATTTACAATTAAAATCTAAGATAACAAAATAACAACAAGAGATAGTCTAATGCAATCATAAAATGGAAAGGTAGTACAGGTGGATATATAATAATAAGAGCTAACATGGTCAAACCTCACATGCTATCCTCATTATTTATTGTATTATAGTCCATGAACATAAGAATAAATATATTTGAGTATACATGTAGCATCAAACTGTTAAATACTATATGAAAATGAGGTCCTCATAGTTTCTTGAGATCATTCACAGAATTTATTCTTTTCCTTACAGATTTTCCATTCGTTGCTTTCACCAAGACAGTGATTTTGCCATCTGTGGACCACGCGGCAGTCACATTTTTGTTTTTGTTCACTTCATCTTTAGATTTTTGGAGCAAGATTCTGTTTGTTGATGTCAAGTCTTCTTCAATTCCAATGTGTTTTCCTTTAAGTCTTTTCCTGTTCTTGATCACAAGATTGCGGGCTCGATAGGTTGAAAACTTGACGATAATGGGTCGTGGAGGCTTCTTCTTATCCGCTGGTCTTTGATGCAGGACACCAATACGATGTGACCGGTCAATGTCAGCCAGGTTGAGATTGACACCAAGATCATTGTTTGCAAGATTTATCATCACTGCGTCTGTGTCCTCTTGATCCTTCTCTGGGATGCCGTACAGTCGTAAACAGTTCCTCCTCGAGTACTGTTCTTCTTCGTTTAACTTCGCCTTCAACGACTTGATATCGTCATTTGTAGAAACTTTGTCTCTCTGTAGTGAAGTCATGATGGAAGCCTGTGTTTGGAGCTCGTTTTCCAGATCCATTACCTTGCTCCAACACCTATGTCACAACACATATGTCACAACACCTACAATACCTATTTCACAAAGGATCCTTGCCAGTATACTTTAACATATGAACCCAAATGACCTTTGGCATTTCCATGAGAACCTCGACAGTACCATAACATGAAGGACCCCCGAGTGCACACCTCTGACCCAAATTTGGTAACAATAGGATTAAAGATTGCCAAGTTGCCAAGTTATTTTGTCACAAAAGAGTCTTGCAACATATGATCTCAAATAACCTTTGAACTTAGTGTGTGAACCTCGACAGCTCCATTAGGCGAAGTTCCCCTAACTGCACCTCTGACGCCAGTTTGTTCACAAGAAGATTAATGGCTGGCAATTTAATTGTCATGTATGCTTGTATGCTTTAACACATGAACTTAAATAACCTTTGACATTAGAAGATGATCCTCTGCAGGACCATAACGTGAAGGTCCCCCGAGTGCATCTCTGGCCCAAGCTTGGTCACAATAGCCAAGTTATTTGTCACAAGAGAATCTTGCCCGTAAACTTTAATATAAGACCCCAAATGACCTTTGATACTAGCATGTGACACTGGACATCACCATAACGTTAAGGTCGCCCAAATACATAATGACACAAGTCCGGTCATAATATACACTAAGAAACTAGAACTACAATCGTATCAGAACGAAGTGCATGCAATGTTGTCCGTGTCTACTATTTTGTTGAGAAGTTGACATGTTTTACGATGCATACCTATATTTTACACATGACATTAAATAATTATGATGCTAATGGTGATGATGATAATGGTGACGATAGTTCACAATGACAACTGCGATAAAAAAATGATACTAACAGTGAATATGATGATGATGATGATGATTATGATGTTTACAATAATAATTGTGATAGGTTATGGATTATGATATTAAAAAGATCGAAATGTAGAAGCACGACTTGATAGAAGGTTAGAATGACACGCCAAAATCATTTCCATAGGCTCTGGCTGCGTGGCTTTCACACAATAATGGTGATGATTATCATGATGATGTAGATGGTATAATGATGGTGGTGATGATGATTATGCCGTGATGATGTTGATAGTGATGATAATGGTGATGATGATAATGGTGATGAAAATGATGATGATCATGGCGAAGATGATGATGATGATCATGGTGATGATGATAATGGTTATGGCTGGGCGGAGCACCCGTATATCTACTCGGGTGGAATCTTGCATCCCTACGGGTGCGCTTTGCAGAAAATGGGGTTCAAAATTGTGTAAGGTTGAATTCTACACCCTTTGATTAGAAGTATTAGTCTTACATGAATACACACACCAGTACTGTTGACACTTATGTCATAATATCTCATGAAGTAAGACGAATTATACAATAGCAAGAACTAAACGAAATTAGAAAAAAAAATCGATCAGCTTGAGTCGTAAATTTGCTTAATCAAAAATTTCCGTAATGACGTGTTTCAAGAGAGTAATCGCACAAAGACTAACCTAAACCGACTCGCAGGCTGACAACAACCAACGTATCGGTACTTGTAGGGGGTTAAGGCATGAAATTGTGCATAACTCGCATATTCAAATTATGGGGAGTTTAATATCATTGCTCATTTTGATTGCATAAAGTTTTTTTTTCTAATAAGAATACGTTGTTACATAGGATAATTCAGTTTGGATTAGATCATTTTCAGTGAAAGTGCTGGTTTTACTAACTGTTATTATTCAGATTCAGATTCAGATTCAGATTTATTCAAAACCAAACAAAACAAATATATGAGATACAATATGGAACAATGGTATAAATGACATCGTTATTTGATTGAGAGGTTTTAGGACCCCATGAGAAGCAACGCTTGTAGGTGGGGCCCCTTTATGGCAAGATAATACAGAATACTTAATGACAACACCAAATACAACATATATACATGGTATGAAGACTAATCTACAGAGCATAACATAATACAATGACTACTCACCCACAAACACACCCACCCCACACACACACACACCCACCCTCACACACCCAGACACACAGTAGGTCACATAGGCAAAATTTGTTTATGCATTGATTATACAAAATTAGGGAAATTCACCCTAATCTATCAAATAAATACAATTTAGATAACCTCTTAAACATGGAGAGAGTTGTAGAGTTCCTAATATTAATAGGTAAGTTGTTCCACTCCTTAATACAGGATATATGGAAAGAAGTCAGAGTGACATTTGTTCTTGCAAAGGGCTGATGGATATGGTTCCTTCGACGTGTATTATAATCATGAAATTGTGAGTTCTGTTGGAATAAATCTTTTAACGCACATTCATGAGGAATTGATTGGAGCTTAAACATGAACAATAAGCAATTAAAAGTTACAAGTTCGTCCAATGGTAGCATTTACAATTTAAGAAACAATGGAAAACTTGGTTGCCTAAAATGAGAATTGGTGATAGACCGTATAACCCTTTTCTGCAATGCTATTAGCTTGTCAGGATAAGATTTAAAAGTATGCCCCCCAGGCAACATTACAGTATGTCACATAAGGTAAAAATAAGGTATTAAATAGTGTTATTAACACTCTTTCTGGTAAAATTAATTTTAATCTAAAAATCACCCCAGCACTTCTGGATAATTTTGTGTGGACACTACTTAAATGGCATTTCCATGATAAATTCTCATCAATAATTAAACCTAAGAATTGAACATTTTCACTAAGAGCAACTTCATGGCCTCCAACATTTATAAGTGGTAATCCGTCTGGAAGCTTTTTACCTCTTGACCGGAACATAACACACTTGGTCTTTTTGACATTTAAGAATAATTTATTACAACAGAACCAAATATAAAGCTTTTTAATTTCTTCATTTGCAATAAGCACTACATCCTCAGCCTCTTGACCTGCCATGATTAGACTTGTATGATCTGCAAATAATGAATAAGCGAATAGTTTTGACGAGCATACTATATCATTGATATAAATTAGGAATAGCAAGGGGCCAAGTACAGAGCCCTGAGGTACGCCATATTTAATAGAAGCAGGATTAGAATTGATATCATCCACCACGACAAACTGAGTCCTATTATTTAAATAACTACAAAACCAGGATAGTGCTACACCACGTATTCCATAATATTCAAGTTTTTTAATTAGGATGTTGTGGTCAATGGTATCAAAAGCCTTAGATAAATCTAAGAAAATTCCAATACAATACTTATTAGCATTAATAGATTGAATAATATTACTTAATAAATTAAAAGCACCTATTTGTGTTGAAAAATACTTGCGGAATCCACATTGTTGTGGTATTAAAATATTCTTTTTGTCTAAAAAAGCACTCAGGCGTTTATAAACTATTTTTTCAAGAATTTTTGAAAAGATTGGGAGCAGTGCTATCGGCCTATAATTAATTACACTTTTCCGGTCGGACTTCTTATATACTGGCACGACTTTTGCAACTTTAAGCTTTTCTGGGACAACACCTTGAGATAAGCACATATTAAAAACTTTACATAAAGGATCAATAAACAATTGAATACATTCTTTAACAATTCTTGGAGAAATATCGTCGGAACCACTAGACTTTGACGGTTTTAGCGCTAATACAATATCTATAATCTCAGTATTAGTAGTCGGTTTTAAAAACATACATGAGCTATCATCACGAGGTTTCAAAAAATCACAAAAAGACTGATCTACTTGAGGAATATCCATGTTAATTTTATCAGGTAACTCAATAAAATATCTATTAAAACATTCAGCCTTGTCTGATGCAGATGACACTTCAACTCCATTAAAATTCATCAGTTGTGGAAGAGGTTGTCTACTAGATCGGCCAAGCAGAATATTAATATGAGACCAAGTTTTTCGAATATCACCTTTAACACTGTCGAACAGCTCGTTATAGTAGTTTTGCTTAGCTTTGCGCAGAACATTAATCAATACATTTTTATAACCAGTATATTTTTTTTTACTTGCAGCTGTTGGTCTCTTAATATAATTTTTATAGAGAGTATTTTTATGATTTATTGATTTTAATAAACCATTTGTTACCCACTGCTTTTTAGATTTACTCTTTATTGACACTTCAACAATCGGGAAACACAAATTATAAAGTTCCAAAAATGTGGATATAAAAGAATCATATGAGTCATTGACATCTGACAGTGAAGAGATAGACTGCCAGTCAGTGTCCATCAAGCATTGTTTAAACATTAATATTTTATCATCACTCATTAGCCGCCTACAGAATTTCCTCTTTCCATTTACAAAGCTGACTGGAGACCTCTTTTTTACACAAAATATGGGCATATGATCAGAAATATCTGAACATATTATACCAGAACTAAATTCATTTTAAATACAGTTGGTAAAAAATAGTATCAATTAATGTTGCACTGTTTTCAGTGACACGTGTTGGTTTTGTTATAAGAGAAAATAATCCAAATGAGTACATAAAATCAACAAAATCTTTTACATTAGCGTCATTATCATAATTCAATAGATTTATATTATAATCACCCATTAAATATATCTCTTTATTTTCTCTGCTTAATACTTGTAACTCATCCTCAAAATTACTGACGAAGGTTACAATATCATTATTTGGAGCTCTGTATACACATCCAATAATAATAGGTTTATCAAAAGTAACTAATTTAACAAAGACAATTTCATATCCCAACTTTGACCCTGATAAATCATCACGATATTTAAATTCCAAACCATCCTTGATATACAATCCTGCCCCACCTGCGTTCTACATGAATGGACTAAAGAATAACCTGGTATTTGAAATAATTTAGTGTCAGTTGAGGTTTTGAACCATGTTTCGGAAACCCCTATAAGAGAAAACTTATGTTTTAAATTAGACAACAAATATAACAAATCATCAAAATTTTTACATAAACTTCTAGCATTAACATGTAACAAGTCAAAATTATCTGATCGGTTATATTCAAAAGGCACACAATCAACATATGTACAATCTCTCAACAATATGTTAATATTATCTTCATCATCATTATCCATTGTTATCCACTGAGGTAAAAAATACCAAAAACAATTCCAACATTGTTATGGTATTGTGAAAGACCACCCAAGTACGACCTACCAAACGCACACCCATGCAGGACACACGCACACACAGACGTAAGAGAAACGCATACATACAATCATTCAATAAAAAGCACCCAAGCAACAAATATGAAGAAGTAACTATATACAAACTAAGAGTAACAATAAACCCATTAAAGGATTAAAAGGCAATGGATAAAGAAACTGGAAGGTTTCTGCCAGGAGAATTCAAAATGCATAGTACATACTAATACAGTGCAGGTGAATGAAGTGCTAGAATGGATCATCAGAGATGGAGATCAGTTACAGTTTTCCTATGTCGGCCTCGCAAGTGATTAATTTGCGATTCAAGACATTCTCAGAGTTCTTGATACCAGCGTAAATTCTGCCATCGATGGTCCACGCTCGGACGACCTTAGAATTTTTCCGGACAAATAGTAATAGTTGAGTATACAATTTCGAAGTTGTTTGAGTAATACAAGTTGTCAAACGGCAGACGTCCCCGGGTATGGCCCGATGGATCTCGGGGGTCCCCTCATAGCATGTACTTTACTGCCTGTGTTTCATTATGGGTAAATTATGAAATATTGGCAACAATTTTTTATTGGCTGCCGCTAAGCTATGAAGAGGCGAGAATGGTGATCGATTGTCATCGACATTACACCCATTAGGTGCAGATATAATGCACCCTAAAGGGTGCTGCTATTGTACCAACGGTCTGCACCGGGCCTACTGGTGCTAAACTGCACCCTAATTTCCTAGTGTGTAGGTTTAACTATTGCCAATTTATTTGTCACAAAAGAGTCTTAGAACTATTATGTCATCAAATGACCTTTGACACTAGCATGTGGCAGTCGAAAGTACCATAAGGTGAAGGTCCCCCAAGTGCATCTTCTGACCAAAGCTGGTCACAATAGGCTTAATTATTGTTATTTGTCTCAAGAGAGTTTTGCAACATATGTCAAATGACCTTTGACCAAAGCAGGTGACCCTTGACAGCAGCATAAGTGAAGTATGCCTAATTCATCTCTTACCCAAGTTTGGTCACAATAGAATTAATGGATGCCAAGATATTTTTCACAAAATAATCTTGCAACTTTAACAGCATCGTAACGTGAAGTTCCCCATCACTGACCCATGACATGTCTTAATTAGTCTCGACTCCAGCTCAGGTGGACAAACTTAATTTGTGGCAAAAATAGTTGATTCTGTTTAACTGCCAATTAAAACCAAACAAAGAAGAAGAAGAACAAGAAGAAGAAGAAGAAGAAAGAGGAGAAGAAGAAGCCAGAAGAAGAAGGAGGAGGGGGAGGAGGAGAAGAAGAAAAAGAAGAAGGAGGAAGGGGAGGAGGAGAAGAAGAAGAAGAAGAAAAGAAGCAGAATGCAGTGTCAATATAGGAGGAGCTACAGGGCCTGAAGATTGTGGTCATAGTCTCTTAGTTCAGACACTCTGTTACGCATTATGACTGACTAGGGTTTGTGCCTGTGTTACAGGCGAAAATATTCAGCCACGTCAATAGACCGCTTCTGTAATGTATACATATTTATGCACATAATTCTCTGAGCGCCTAGTGACAAGCTATTTCATTAACCTGCTTTATTTTTATAAATGAGCCTCAATGCTTGGAATCCAGTTTGCATACATTATGTGTTGCTATGTCCGGCAAGCTTTCAGGTTGTCAAGAACAAACTTTGTTTGAAAGGTATGTATAAAATGAGCATACATTTCTGAAGCGGTCTATTCCCGGGATATGGATATACAACGACATAATGTTTGAGGGGCACATCCATATTGGTCTTTCAACATCAAATTATTAATTCATTTATTCTTTGAATGCATTCTCTTTTCTATGTTATTTTCGGAAATACATTATAATGATGAAAAGGAAATCTCAAGTGAGACTACATCTGAACATGCACAGCTCGATAATGATGCGCTGCCGAAGAACTGACATGGCTGGATAGTCTCGCCTCTGAAGGTAACACATGAAGCCTGAAGGTTTGTCCGTCATTCCCATTGTTAGGGCTCATTGCAATTAATTTGCAAAGTACCGCTGAACGCCCGTGTTGGAGGCCCGTGCATGCTGTAAAGCATGAAATTTCAATCAATATATGAATATCTTTTGTAAAACCTTTGTATATAATGAACAACTTGTAATAACTGGAATTAATCATAATCAATTAATATTATAAAGCATTGCTTCTAAAACAGAGCTTTAAGTGTTTACTTTTTCCTTTCACTCTATACAATTTCCTTCATTTCGAATCAAGATATTATCAAGCTATTTTGCTATATAAAATGATCAAATTGTTTGTAATTATATGTTATTTTTATTAGGTGCTAAGTAATCGTGGTTTTTTCAAATATATTTATGTATTTTTTTCTAAATTAATCGCAATTCGGGCAATTCTGCTTTGCCGCAATGATGTTTTTAATTTTTTCAATCAATAAACCACTTATCTATGTATATAAACCTATTAAACCCGAGATGGGGAGGTGGCCTCATATAATAAGTCCCTTTTCACCCCAAAAGTCTCTGCAGCACCATGAGCACCTCTATACAGCACCCGAACCACCGCAGCTCCCTGAGGAGTGGGGGTGGGGAGCCCCAACAATAGTCTGACGTCCCTACAATTCGAAGCCAATTTGGCTTGTAACCTAGGAGGAGGCTTGTACAATCTCGAAATTACTATGTTATTCTTCATATGAATATTCAGAACCTCGATCACTTAGACTTTTCATGTTTAAATGTTCATATCAAATCGGGTAACAGTCAGATCTTTTAGTGTGTGGTCGGCTGTAGATGGCGCCCCTCAAACTTTTGAGATGGTAGATATTGATGGATAGTATCCTTTAGATGTTGCGTCCTTACTCATTTCCATTGTTCATCTCTGTCATTTGATTGCTGTTGTAATTAATAATAATAATACTAACAATAATATGCATTTATATGGCGCCTTTCCAGTTAGTAACTGCTCAAAGCACTTTACAGTGTATTATTAAACCGGTTATTGGATCCTATTACGATTCTGCACTTACAGCGCACATTCTCATTCCAGTCTGGCGGCCATTTTACAGGCGCACATACTATTCCAGTCACAATGACATTCGCATCCTACCGGATACCCATTTAACACCTGGGTGGAGAGTGGCAAATGTAGATTAATGTCTTGCAATAGGGCATTAGTGCCGCAGCGGGAGTTGAACCGCGAACCATGTGATCCACAGTCCGGTGACATATCCACTAGACCACGAGACCTCCACATTTTTTTTTAAATGAAATATCGGTAAAGAGTTTTTTAGAGACCCTTTCTTAGCATCAGGGGAATTTGTATTCATTTTGCTTTAACCAACCCCACGGTGAGCCGTGTGCGGTACCTCCTATCACCAACCTACATATATGAATAGCCAGTCCTATAAATGTTGCTCCATACACTCGGAGGTCGGAAATGAACAACAGCTGGTCAATACACATTATTTGTATTCGAGTAATTTGTTACATACCTGCGTGATAACCTGATGGGTGCAGGTCGAAAGGCTTTGTTATCATGTCTCTTTTTCGTGCCATATTAAAATTTGTATTATATAAATATGAGATTGAAAGGGTAAAAAATAAGAATCTCACTTACCAGCAAGTTGTCTGGAAAAGCAACTCTTCTTTGGTAACAAGCTATACCATGAATTATTCAGGAAATTTAGAATTTAGAAATAAAAGATTTGTCTTCATTGAGTTTATTTGTTGCTTATAACAAGTGTGTTGGGCTATGTGCTGCCCTCTCTTTCTGGAGAAATGAAATCAATCTGCATCTGCTTATTGCTGAATGCACAGGTTGAATGCATTAATATAGCTGTAGGGGGAAGCAATTATGTGTTTTTACCAGTGCCATCCAGTATGGACATGGCTCTAGTTTTCACCATGACCATGTTGCTTTAGGAGTACAAGGTTATTTAAAACATCGTACATTGGATGATTGGAGCCAAAGTGTTTTGTTGGGGACAGGAAAAGGTCTAGAAATAACTCACAAGCAGAGAGAGAGAGAGAGGGGTGGGGAGGGGAGAAATGGTTCTTAAAGGGAAAGTCAACCCTGGTAACAAGTTGATTTGAATAAAAGAAAACATTAGGGAAACATGTTAATTAAACTTTGAGCAAAATCAGATAAGAAATGAAAATGTTATGATTTTTTAAGTTGTATTAAATCACACACAAATTGCTAACTCCGTGATGTATCTTGCGAGCTCCTCTCCAATTTGCCCTGTACCCTTAAAAATCATTAATTTCCATTTTCTCTAAAGAAAATATTCAATCATACACGGACCTTATAATTATATAATCATTGCTCATATGCTTTTGCCCCAAACCTGTATGAAACAAATCTATTCCTTCATCAAAAACAAAGAAAATGAAAAATGATAAGATTTTCTGTAATAACAATACCCGTTTTTCATCATAAAAAAGTCCCCCCTCCCCCCCCCCCCCCCAGATCATCAGACCACTATCTCAAGACAAATTTAATATCAAAGAGGATTCAGTAAGGGAAATGTGAATATCATTGCCTCGTACTTGTAATTTTGAAGCATTGATTCCTTTGAAATATCGTATCCAGTACCCTCCCCCCTTTTTTTTCAGAAGTGCCCTTTTTGTTGGTGCCGCCATAATAAAAAACGCCAAGCTCCATTACCTCTACATTTAAATTAATAAAGATTCAAGTAAAAGCCTAGAAAAAACAAGTGATAATCCTTTACCAGTTTATGAATAACGCAAAAGTGGCCATATTTAATAAGGGGTAATCGATTTTATGTAAGAGTAAAGCACGGGTAACATCTAGGGTCCGACAACAATAACGATAGTTTCAATTCAAGGTTCACCGCGCCATTGTTCAAGCTCAAAAACTGTTTGGAGCCAGCGGCCTAGGCGACTTGGCGGGTGTGGTGTCGCGCTTCGGTGCTCCATCCGTCTTTAGTTTGTCTCAATGATAAATGAGAGACAGGGAGGCATAGTTTCTGGACCCTCTGCCCTACCCCTTCTTTTCCTTTCTCTCGCCCCCCCCCCCCTTATGTTTGTTTATGTATCTGTGCCGTTGGTGTGGCTGTTCCTCTTTCCTTATTTGTTTTATCTGTTCGTTTGTTGTTGTTTTTTCTTCCTATCATGTTCTTTTATCTTTCTTCTTTTAATGTATTTTTTTCTCTCTGAAAGAAATTGTTATAAGACCCAATAATATATATTTTTGTTTTAAAGAATGTTAAGGTAATTTCATACGAAATATAAAACTTTATTTGCGATTTGTTTATTGAAAATACATTTCACTTGTCTATTTTTCCTTTTTTTATGTAATGAAATGAAATGTGTAACTTAAATATATGAATCTTATTCTTCTTGATAGGTGTATTTCTATTTGCAAATATATATATTTTTTACATGAAAGGTTTTGTATTGTTTTTAAATGTGAAACTTCAGTTAGTAATTAGTTATGTGAAGATTATTTATATTGTATGAAATGTTTTTATGTTTGAAATGTTTATTTTACTTTATTTTATTGTATGAAATGTTTGTTTTATTGTATGATATGTTTCAAATTAGGCATATGTTCAATTTTCTTTATGAGAAAAAATAATAAAAACAAATAAAAACAAAAAAATATATATATGAAAAGGGGGTCGTAGTCAAGTGTTTTAATACATTTGACTGGCAATGGGAATATCGTGGGTTGGAGCCCAGGAACTGCACTTATGTCCTTGAGGAACTTTTAGAAGCAGTGGACTAGTACTTCGTCCCAGTCGACTAATTCGCGCATGTCAACGTCGTCGACTGCCCATGTTGACTACAGTTCTGATCATTTTAGATTTCACTCGACGTGTACGTACCGTCGACGTCAACCGGAGAGCTGTTCTGATGACGTCATATATGTGAACCTCGTCGAAGATTTCGGAGCACCGCAAAAACGAAGTGAACACGTTCTCGATTTTGCAAGTCAGGGAGGAGGACAGGGAGAGGGCGAGTGGCGCATGCGCAGTGGCGTAGAATGATGTCCTTGCGTACCAGTCGACTAAGTGGACGTGCAATTCTAAAAGTCCCTAGTAGCCTCCGGAGTGGTGCCACGTACACGTTTCGTTTAGTCATATTGTTTACGCTTAAGCACCCCAAAACTAAACCTGGCACAGAGGGGTTCAGTAGCTGACACAATTGGAATTAGCAATGTGGCACTGGAGTTGGTACATTAAATTAAATTATTAGATTATTAAAGGGTTAATAGGGACTTTTAGAATTGCACGTCCACTTAGTCGACTGGTACGCAAGGACATCATTCTACGCCACTGCGCATGCGCCACTCGCCCTCTCCCTGTCCTCCTCCCTGACTTGCAAAATCGAGAACGTGTTCACTTCGTTTTTGCGGTGCTCCGAATTCTTCGACGAAGTTCACGTATATGACGTCATCAGAACAGCTCAACTATCACTATGAACATGACGAACAAAGAAGCGGACAGTTTATGCAGCTCCTCATTGTTCCCTTCACAATTGCACTGGTTAACAAAAGAACATCCATTCATTGCTATCCTGTAAAAATATGTAGAACAGGTGTCACATAATAGCAGTGAAGTGATGTCCTTTTGTCTACTAGAGCTATTGTGGAGGGTAGAATGAGGAGCTGCATAAATTGTCCGCTCTCTTTGTCATCGTGTTCATAGTGTATTATGCTCATCCGTTGAGTTTGTACTTCCGGTTGACGTCGACGGTACGTACACGTCGAGTGAAATCTAAAATGATCAGAACTGTAGTCAACATGGGCAGTCGACGACGTTGACATGCGCGAATTAGTCGACTGGGACGAAGTACTAGTCCACTGCTTCTAAAATTCCCTAATATAAGGTTTTGGCACGAGAGCACAGGCTAGTGCACATGTACGTTGCACTGCTACGCAGATCAGTACACAAGGTTGTGGCATCGTATGGGTTAATATCTACATTGCTCTGGTATTTTGCATGTAAAATGTGACCAGGCACCACAAAACCACAAAAAAGTCGCCAGATATGAATTTTTAGTTAAGGTCTGATTCTGAAAGAGCAGATTCTCAGCTTTAAAATGATATATATATAATTCATTAGCACTTGATGTTCTTAACTCACTGTACAAGGATAATAATGCACAGTCCAGGGTTTAAAGTTTGCAGTCTATTGAAGCACTCTGACTTCCAAGGTGTTGTGCTAAGGTAACAAAAGGCAGATTAGAACTCAATGAAAATTCTATAAAGGGATTATTAGATTGTCCTAAAACTTGGCATACTAATTAGTCATACCATAGTGCACAAGTACCAATGCAAGAACTTACTCCGTTTAAAATTCATGGGAGATCAAAATGAGACATGTATTCAGGGTCGTAAAAAGAAAAAGTAATACAACAAAATCCAGAAGACACACATAAGTCTAATAAAAAAAAAATTGTCAAAAATACCACTTTTAGATTGTTGGTGCTTCCAAATTTTAGATTACTTAGAAAAAGTATACTCTTTCAGGAAATACCCAACTAAAATTTGAGCTCTAACTGAAAATCACACAGTGCGACTTTTTTGTGGTTTTGTGGTGCCTGGTCACAATGATGTTTGACATATTTGATTACCAACGTGTGTGTGTGGGTGTTTCTTTAAAAAAAACATATATATATATATATATATATATATATATATATATATATATATATATGGTGTATGCGTGTGAGTATGCTCGTTTTTGTTAATAGAAAGGCAGCTGCAGTGGGGTACCTATAATTAAAACATCGTTATCGTAATCGCCGTGAACCACGTGAACCAATGTGAACCACGATAAACAGTGAGCATTCCAATGTGTGGACTTTAACGCCGTCCTAGATTTTCCCAGCTGCAAGAACGGCTTACCCGTCCACTAGCTTCTCTCTCGTCCTCTAGTCAGATCGAGAACGCGTCAAACATGGTATTGCCGTCTTCTCTAAAACGTGAACCCCGCGTCACCCATTGTTAGCTTCATGATTCACTTACTTTGTATGCAGTCAACACAAAGCAGTCCATTGTCGCTGGGACGATCTAGGACGGCGTTCTAGTTGACACATCCGAAAACTCCTTACCTACACCCTAGAGCAGACACGAGTTTACTCACACGTATACACAATATATTTAGTAGGGTGTACCTTGAGTGAGAAATCTTGTCATTGTTATGGTTACCAGACAAATGTGACCGACGTAGATTGCAATGGAAGCACTAGAACGGGAAAGGTAGGAAGATGCCTCAAGCTGAAGGGCTAACATAGTTGGGTGGAAAATGCGCATGTGAGAGGACTGCGGTATATTGGTATATATATTGACTACTGATTGCCATACGAGAGCATCTTGATTCGAGCCTCGCTCAGTGCACTCATTTTTGGACGAGGTGTTTTGCCCATATTTTCCCATTCGATCCAATTGTGTTTTTTTATTCATTCATTTCGGTTTATTGAAATAACACTGTAAAAGCAGTACAAATACTGATACAGACAAAGTTACAAAGCTACATAATATTACATGAAAAATTACAATAATATATTATACACAATTGACAGGGAACAAAAATTTAAATTAAAAATGAATACGAATAATAATGCAGGAAGAACAGTATTACTACTGATGTGGCTACCCTGGATGTGTAAGACCCAATAAGCCAGTTCATGGTTACAGTCCGCGCATGAGCAGATAAAGGTCATTGGAGACCAAATTGTCAAATACACGGAGACAAAATACTGGATGCATGCTCATGAAAGTTATGTAATCATTATTCATTTATGCACAAGCAGTGCACTCCATGATACACAGATGGAAGTATTCTTTGAAAAAGGGAAACAAAGGCTATTTATATGTATGTAGCACCTCCATCGCTGTAGGAGCGATTACTTCAAAATGTATACAAAGTGTGACTTCACCAGGTTTTAAATATCTGTCGATTATTTTGGTCATTTGGGACATTTGGGACATGTGCTAACCGTGAACTGGTGTATTATTAATTACTATACGATGAGTGGGGCACGGATTTTAAATCTAGCACATAATTATTTCCAGCATTTTCTTGAAAATCAAGGGCCTATTAGAAATGGGAATATGTTATGTATATGCTTGAAAGTTGATTACGTCACATGGGTACATGTCTGCTTAATGATTTATTTAGCCAATTAATTGACCTGGGGAGGGTTTCATCAAGCGTTTTGTCTGTGATTTTTACCGACAGCTGTTATAAGGTACAGAAGTCCTTGCATCTGATTTGCTGAGAGCAAATTTGTCAGTAAAAATCACTGACCAGACACTTGATGAAACACTCCATGAGTGTTTATGTCAATACGGTAGTTGCAATAACATTTGAATAAGATATGCATAGAATGCATAAAATCAGAATTACATATGATAAGCTTCTCTGCTATCAAAATATGAGGTTGAATAGGCCTTGGCCCATTAATACAAATGGTGTCAATCAATTTCATTTTTGAAACAACTAATCTGATTGGTCCAGGCTCAACTTTTTAAACGAGAGGTGCATGTGACAATGACCTTGATTGGCTATTGCAACTTTGCAATTTATTGTAAATCTTTGTGTTACAGGGTCCTGCTTGTGCCAGTGCATTGTAAAGGAAACTGTCAGAAAGGTATTGGAAAAGGCTTATTATGTTGTGTTTAAGAAATAACGCTATGTTTTGGGATCATCAACAAGACCTTTTTTGTTCACTCAATCTTTCAACGAAATCAGTGAGAAGCACTACACGTGGTGAAGGTGTATGTGGGTCTACACACACACATGTATCGTGAAACTTTGATCCTCATTCTTAATCTATTTCATTATATATTTCGAATATTGCCGCATTTGAAGGGCAATCCTTTTCAGGGAGCATTTCTACTATGGTATTTTTCCATACTGACATAAGAATAATAAAAAAAAGTTCAGACAACTATTTCACCCTTTAGAGTTGTAACTGAATCAAATCGATGGCAATCCGATGTTTAATAATCGCAACTCTGTACTAAAGAAATAGGACTCCGAGTTTGAAAGTTTGCAATAAATAGAAGGACTTCTAATGAATAAGGATCAAATCTTTTTAAGCCCGGTTTAAACAAGAGGCGTCATTTCGATCGACCCCGTCAATGCAACCAGACTTAAAACTCACCAATGCTTACTGTATATACGGTTATTTTTTTCCTTGTTTATAGTTTAACTTTTATATCTTTGTTCATTCTTTCGTTCTCGTTAATTGCAATTATTTTGTATTCGCCATGAGCATCTCTATAGATGGATAAGTGAGCTATATATATATATATATAT
Source organism: Heliocidaris erythrogramma (assembly GCA_025617745.1). NCBI lineage: Eukaryota > Metazoa > Echinodermata > Echinoidea > Camarodonta > Echinometridae > Heliocidaris > Heliocidaris erythrogramma. The sequence continues at coordinate 45,580,114 of CM046863.1, forward strand.
ATATATATATATATATATATATATATATATATAAATATAGTGATATATATATATATATATGTAGTTTAACTTTCATATCTTTTATTTCATTGAATATATATATATATATATATATATATATATATATATTCAATGAAAGTTAAAATGGTGTGAACGTGTAGAGAAGTATAAAACAAATACTTAACACGGAGAGAAAATACACAGAGCCAGCAGAGATGATTTTGCCCCAAGCGCTTTCGTTTATTCTTCAGGTGGAATATAAGATTTTTTCCCCTGCTTAGATATATATACATTGTTGGGTGTGAACTCTTGAGTCTGACGTCATAAGCGAGAGTTTAACAGTACAAAAAATTAGTTTGCCAAGTGAGGGCGCTGTCAAGGCGTGCTGCTAATTTTCCTGTGTTGGGAAGTTTTCGTTCCTGCAAAGATGCTATTGATTTTTGTGTAAATTTCGATACAAGCCCAATGATGTAAGTAAATGAATGTGTAATATTGAAGTTTAAGAATCAATCGTTCTATATAATCCATTTTCGTTATATATTGTGATTTTTAAGTGCTATAATTTGTGGTGCCAAATTACTACATGTATATCTTGAATACGGTGAAAGTGAAAGTGTACGTGAGGGACTACACGTGTGCTATGTAAATTACATGAATAATTAATAGGGTATGAGGGCGTTTACGTTCAAGCTTCGTTGTGTGCCATGCCATGCGGATGGATTATTATGACAAATCTCAGTTTGCTTGAATGTTAATATGAATAGCTATGATATTGAAAAGGCTATATATTGTACATGATATATCACATGTATGCAGAACTTTGGGGTGTATTTATGTTTTATTTAGCTCATATGACACCAAAGATAAGGAATGAGTGAGAAGGTTATTTAGGTATTTCAAGCTTGAAATAACCCTCTAAAGTATGACAGTGCAGATATATAACAAATTATGCTGATATAAACAAAGTAATGAAAGAATTACATAGACAGTAAATCTAAGTCAGCTTATGATATGATCTTTAGCAAAGGTGTTAATCACATTTGAAAGGAAGTATTTTTATTTGTTAATGGATGTAAACAGTTGAGACATGCTTGACTAAAAATGTGTTTTTTCTTGTTTACATTAAATTGCAGACTGAACCTGCATTGCTGCAAGGTATCTCTTCATGGTGTTTGTCATAGTTTGTCGTCAATGGTGTCTGAGTTGGGGATAGTTCGTCACATCAAGTTCAGTATCAGCTTGAAGTTGAGAAGGTAGCAGTCGCCATGAGTGAGGTCCGACCAGAGGACTCAGCGAGTCAGAGCGGGAAGAGCTCAACTGTCAGTTCCAGCAGAAGGGTTAGAGCTCTTGCCCTAAAGCTTCGTCAAGAGTTGGAACTTGAAGAGGTAAAACTGAAACAGAAGAAAGCTGCACTGGAAATTTAAGGTCATGGAAGCCGGTTCGAGGAAGGTTCCAAGGCTAGTAGAAGTACAAGTAATGTGATAACCTTCAAGGCCTCGTCTGATAAGACTGAAGTTAATGACACCAGGACTGAAGGTCATGTCTTCAAGGCTTTAAGATTGATGTTCCTCGTGAGGTACATGTAGCTCAACCTCCGGTTTCTACTCCGAAGGATGATTCTTGGCAAATTAAGAATCGCTTAGATACTGAGATTCTTAGACATCTGCAGCTTGGCCAAGTAAACCAACAACAACTGCTTGAGTCCATTAACTTACCTAATGCAGAATTAATGAAGTTCGACGGCAACCCGTTGAAGTATTATGAGTTTGTGCAGTCCTTCGACTGTATGGTGGGTGACACCATGTTGCCGAGCAGTGGAAAGTTGATGCGACTTTTCAACAGTTGTGAAGGAGCAGCAAGAAAGGTAATTCAGAGCTGCATGATGTTGATGCCGGACCAAGGTTATCTGAGGGCAAGAGAGCTTCTTGAAGAAAGGTTCGGCAACAGATATAAGATTGGAGAAGCATGGATGAGACGAGTTACTGATGGCCCAGCTATCACGAACAGCAGTAAACAGCTGAGGGAGTATGCTGATGACTTACAGTCATGCACAGAGACGCTAAGGGCATTAGGTATCGTGCAAGAGATGAGTTCTCAGAGAGAGTTGGTAAAGATCATTGAGAGATTGCCCTTTCATCTAAGAAGTAGGTGGCTAAGAGAAGTTAAGAGGATACGAGATGATTCAAGAAGGCCACCTAACATTTATGATGTTGCCATTTATGTAAACGCTGCTGCAGAGGAGATGAGTGACCCTGTTTATGGATCTCTGATCCCAGGTGGATCTAGGGATAGTCGCAGTTTAAAGGAGAAGACTTCGTCCTCAACTTTACATTGGCAGCAGTCTCCCAAGAGCAACTTTTCATCTTCACTCAATCCTCAGAAGTGTATGCTCTGTGATAATGATCATGTGTTGTTCAGCTGCCAGCAGTTTAAGTCCATGAACCCCGAACAAAGGCTTCAATATACCCGTGACCAGAAGTTGTGCTTCAATTGTCTCAAGCCGGTGCATATGTCATCCAAGTGCTTGCTGAACCGGACGTGCTCTGTCAAAGGCTGCACAATGAAGCACACCAAGTTTCTTCACACTGGTAAGCCGTTAAAGTTCAGTGAACACAAGAACCCTTCCATGAAGTCAGAGAGAGTTAAAAGTCAGTCTCACTCGACTACTCAAACAGATGACGGTGCACCATTTGAAGCTTTGTCGTCGCATACCAGTAGTGAAGTCATGGGGGCCGGAAAGTATAGAGTGGCCCTTCCTATTGTGCCTGTTAAAGTACGAGCTGCTGATGGTGACACTGTTGTTGAGACATTCGCACTCCTGGACTCTGGATCGACAAATTCCTTTTGTGTGAAGGAGTTACAAGATGTTCTGCAAACTAAAGACAGAAGTAAGATTCTGTCTGTCTCGACCTTGGAAAAGGAAAACAGCCAGATGAGATGTCAAGTGTTGAAGCTGAAAGTCATTGGACTTACCTCAGACAGAGAGTTAGATGTAAAAGCTTATACCAGACCAAATCTGAACATTAGTATCAGTAATATGGCAACTGAAGTGGAAATAACAAACAGTCCACATCTAAGAGATCTTGATCTTCCGGAGATTAGTAGAAGCCAAGTTACAATTCTCATTGGACAGGATGTTCCTGAGGCCCTGATGCCGCTAGACGTTAGAGCTGGTAAGCCAGGTGAGATCTATGCTGTCCGAACAGTGCTTGGATGGACACTAAATGGAACTCTGAGAGGTAAAGAAGCTCAAGGTAAAGAGAGTGTCCATGTCTAATTAAGTTTTATCTCAGATACATGTAATGCTGGACTGGAAGAACAAGTCAAAAGGTTCTGGAAGCTAGAAGGTATGGAGTATCACTATGATGATTCTAAATCCAATCCAGCTGATGATCTCTCAAGGGGCTTAACTGCAGAGGAGCTGAAAGCTAAACAAAGATGGGTGCATGGTCCTAAATTCTTGCTAGAAGGGAAAGGGAACTGGCCCACTGATCCAGTTGAAGTGAGAAGCCTATCAGAATGTGAACCAGAATTCAAGATGTCAAAGGATGGAAGTACATTCAACACAACCGCTGATGATGAGAATGTCCTAGACAAGATGATTGCTCACTATTCATCATGGTACAAACTTAAGAGGGCAGTTTGCTGGATGGTGAAGTTCTTGAAGTGGCTTAAAGTCAAGAAAATGCCACTTAAACTTGACGTTGAAGGTGATTCCAACAGGGTCCATTTGATGATATGACCTATGCAGAGCAGAAAATCATTCAGTATGAACAATCTCGTTTCTTTAGAGAGGAAATAGGACTTCTAACTGCCCATGATGATGTAAAGAAATCCAGCAGTATCTACAAGCTAGATCCAAAGTTAGAAGGATGTCTGATCCGAGTGGGAGGAAGGCTGAGCAGGTCTGCATTGCCATTAGAGGCAAAACATCCCATTGTGGTCCCTAAGGGAAGCTCTGTGTCTAAGCTGATACTGAGGGAAATACATGAGAAATCTGGACACAGTGGTAGGAACCTCATTCTGTCAACTCTACGAGAGAGGTTCTGGTTACCAGGTGCAGGAGCTGAAATTAGGAAGATGATGGGGAGATGTGTATCCTGCAGACGAAAAAGGGCAAAAGTCATGCAACAGAAAATGGCCGATCTGCCCAAGGACCGAGTGACGCCTGATGAACCACCTTTTTCCAGAGTTGGAATGGATTTCTTTGGCCCTATTGAAGTGAAAAGAGGCCGAAGTATAGTGAAGCGTTATGGAGTGATATTCACTTGCCTACATGTAGCTATTCGAGCTGTCCACATCGAAATGTCGTCATCATTGGACACTGACTCCTGTATAGATGCGAGGCGCTTCATAGCTCGAAGAGGCAATGTGAAAGAGATAAGATCAGACAATGGAACCAATCTTGTTGGCGCAGAAAGAGAAATGAGACAAAGGATAGAAGGATGGAATCAAGCTAAGGTGAATAATGAGCTACTCTAGAGAAACATTAAGTGGTCATTTAATCCACCTGGGGCATCCCATTTCGGTGGAATCTGGGAGAGGCAGATTGGGACAGTAAGGAAACTAATCCTTGCTCTAACGAAGCAGCAAACACTCTCAGATGAAAGTTTAAGTACGCTACTCTGTGAAGTGGAAAGTATCATCAACAACAGACCCATCACCAGACTTTCTGATGACGCTAATGATGTGGAAGCCTTGACGCCTAACCACTTGCTCCTGCTTAATAGAAAGCCGCAGCTACCTCCAATAATGAGTGACAAGTCTGATATGTACGCGAGGAGACGTTGGCGTCAGGTACAATATATGGCTGACCTCTTTTGGAGACGTTGGATTAAGGAGTACTTGCCACAACTGCAGGGGAGGGAGAGATGGGTATCATCACGTCCTAATGTGAAAGTCGGTGATCTTGTGCTAGTGGTAAACGAGAATGTACCGCGGAACTTATGGCAGTTGGGTAGAGTGCTCAAACCTATGCCTGACAGAAGAGGTTTTGTTCGAAGCGTCGAGGTTAAGACGAGGAATAGCGTGCTAGTTAGGCCAATTGCAAAATTGTGTTTAATTCTAGAAGCAGATGTTTGAGTTTCCTTAGCAATTAGTAAATGGAAAATCAGCTAAAGTTTAAGTGCTATGAAATTATCAAATATGCTGATTTAGCTATGTGATAAGCATAAATGAAAACCAGTTTTATTTACTTTTGTTCCATATTGAATCGCGTAGTATTACAACAAATCCATATTTCCATCAAGTTTAATGTTTGGCCAGTATTAGTGCCTTTATCACGATATTTCAGTGTTCTAAGCGAAAGGATCAATCACATTCCAAGATATGATGAACACTGTCACGTATCAAGATGAAATTGTGGATGGATTTAAGGACAGAGTTCTTGAAGGAAGAAACCAAGTTGAAATCCAAGTTCAAGCGTATATGAAGAGTAACTGAGGAACTGACAAAATTAACGGACTCAAAGAATCATTTACAAAGCAGTAGAAAAGTTTGCTATTCTTTTTTGAAAGTTTAAAAATTGATAGTTGATATTTAGTGCCCTAAATATCACTTATAGCTTTGAAAGTTGATATTTGGTGCCTTAAATATCATTTTCTGTGTTGAAAAGTCTTTCTATGTAAATTTGATGGATTCTCTTGAGATATTCATATGCATGTACTACATGTTTCAATCATTCAAGTCAAATTTTAACACCTTGGTATTCGTAAATATTCTCACATGTTTTCTCTGAGTCTTAATTTTGGAATTCGCATTTACATGTATTCACTTTGGATAGAGAAATGTTATGGAGGTTTTAACTTCAGTGTTTATCTATTGGGGTTAAAACAAAACAAAGATATTATATACGTACATGTATATGGAGCTATTTCATAAACTTTAATACCAAAGATCTGACAGTGTATGTACTATGAAGTAAAAGAATAGTTTTTCTCGAAAGACAGTTGTCAAATCAACGGTTAAATGAATATAGTTATTGAGAGGAATGCTAAAACAAATCATTTGTGTGAAGTAACACAAAGGGACAGGTTGGTTTATTGAAAATAGTAGAAGTGGTACATTTGTGTTTTGAAACCTGATTTGGTGCTTACATTGAGTATTGATTTTTTCATGGACAATGATAAACCTAGATTGTGACATTATTTGGTTGTCATGGTTATAATATTTTTGAGTGTCTTCATAGAGTATTTTATTGGTCAGCCAATCGACTTAAAGTTATCACAAAGAAGTGAAATATTCGATCTTTTTATTCAAGTAAAGAAATTCAGATGCAATTGATAAAGTTGTCTTCTACATGATAAAGTAGAATTGATGGTATATTTATTGTTGAATGTTGAATTGTGTGTAGTGAAATGTTGGCTTTAACAAGGTTAAGATGATTTGCAGTTGGCACTGCAGAGGTCGACTTTCCTTGGGTCGAGTGGTCACCTGGGTAGAAAATGTTTTCAGACCCTGTCGCGCAAGATAGTTGTTTGCATCTTGTGGATTGTATATAGCCTGGGTCTGGTGCATTTATGGTCCAGGGAGATTGGACTTGGGCAGAGTTACCTGTACATGTGTTGTGGATTTTTACTACAATTTTTCATACACTTTTTCATATGATTCAAAGATTTGAAGGTTGTTTGAACATTGTTTATTTTAAAAAATGTTATAGTTCATATCTGATTGTATTAATAATACAGGAGTGTAGGCTTACACGTCGTAAGAAAACAGAATTAAGTTTTTGCAGAATTGATAAGTAGCCTTGTTATGCTTATAAGGAAACTTGTAAGGAAACTTGTAAGAACGTAAGGTGATATTTGTATTTTTATTTAATGTTAGTTAAATGCTCAGTAGAGCTTCACATTTAAGGAGACCGGGATGTCGGGTGTGAACTCTTGAGTCTGACGTCATAAGCGAGAGCTTAACAGTACAAAAAATTAGTTTGCCAAGTGAGGGCGCTGTCAAGGCGTGCTGCTAATTTTCCTGTGTTGGGAAGTTTTCGTTCCTGCAACGATGCTATTGATTTTTGTGTAAATTTAGATACAAGCCCAATGATGTAAGTAAATGAATGTGTAATACTGAAGTTTAAGAATCAATCGTTCTATATAATCCATTTTCGTTATATATTGTGATTTTTAAGTGCTATAATTTGTGGTGCCAAATTACTACATGTATATCTTGAATACGGTGATAGTGAAAGTGTACGTGAGGGACTACACGTGTGCTATGTAAATTACATGAATAATTAATAGGGTATGAGGGCGTTTACGTTCAAGCTTCGTTGTGTGCCATGCCATGCGGATGGATTATTATGACAAATCTCAGTTTGCTTGAATGTTAATATGAATAGCTATGATATTGAAAAGGCTATATATTGTACATGATATATCACATGTATGCAGAACTTTGGGGTGTATTTATGTTTTATTTAGCTCATATGACACCAAAGATAAGGAATGAGTGAGAAGGTTATTTAGGTATTTCAAGCTTGAAATAACCCTCTAAAGTATGACAGTGCAGATATATAACAAATTATGCTGATATAAACAAAGTAATGAAAGAATTACATAGACAGTAAATCTAAGTCAGCTTATGATATGATCTTTAGCAAAGGTGTTAATCACATTTGAAAGGAAGTATTTTAATTTGTTAATGGATGTAAACAGTTGAGACATGCTTGACTAAAAATGTGTTTTTTCTTGTTTACATTAAATTGCAGACTGAACCTGCATTGCTGCAAGGTATCTCTTCATGGTGTTTGTCATAGTTTGTCGTCAATGGTGTCTGAGTTGCGGATAGTTCGTCACATGTATATATATATAATTATGCAAGGTATATAATGACATTACAGATACCAGAATACATGTATTATAGATAACATTTAACAAATTCATAGTGACGAAGCTTTTCGACCTCCACTCATCGGGTCACAACGCAGGAATGAGAGAATACAAGAAAATACAAAAGTCAAGGAAGTGTGTGTACAGCGTCCCAGATATGATCCGGGTGAAGGATGTCGGTGTGAAGCCGTCTACGTTGGCCGTACATCTCAGCGTCTAGCGGACCGCAGACATCAGCTGGTAGCCGAGCACAGCCGAAGCGCAATTGCAAAACCGCTGCTAGCGTCGCTAATGTTCAATGCCGCAGTCACGGCGACTCTGCTATTGGTCAGCACTTGCTGAATAGTCCGGCTTGTTCCAAGGCGTATAACCCGGCTTAGTTCACTATTGTTGCCCAAGCACACAGCTTTCAACATCTTCCCTTCTAAGAAGCGTTGTTCATTCAGTCGAGAGATCCGCTATTGTGCCGACAAAAGGAGTTTATACAAGCGCTTCGATTATTTTAGCGTGCCCGGATCATAACTGGGACGCTGTACACACACTTCCTTGACTTTTGTATTTTCTTGTATTCTCTCATTCCTGCGTTGTGACCCGATGAGTGCAGGTCGAAAGGCTTCGTCACTATGAATTTGTTAAATGTTATCTTTAAGTTTTGTAGTACCAATCGTCTGTTTGTACATGTATTATACAAAATGGACATGGCGTCACTACATTCAATCAATGGGAGTGCGCTTTTTTTTAAAAAAGCGGCCTATTCATACTCCAATTGTGAGACTCTTTTGTAGTAAAACCAACCAAGCAAACAATAGATGATGACGCTGGCAAGTTATTAAGTTAACTGCTACTTTTTAGCGTCGCATCCTGGTATTTATCATCGTTTAATCCAAAGGGGGTTGTTATTCCAACAACCCTCATTGCGAGGCTAAATAGGTTTTCAAGAAGAGGTGTATATACCAACAAGTTTTGTACTATTTCATAACCAAAAACAAATCAAGAACACTGCTCCACTGGTGTTTCATTTCACATGGCATATGCATATATACAAAATAAAAATGCACACTTTAAATATTATTTAACAACGGTTTAAATTCACTAATAAAGTATTCTTCTTTAACTACTCGCTTAATTTTATCACTATTCATTACCTTATAAAACGGGGTAATTAAAAAACATGGATCAGTTCCATGTACACACATGCTTATGTGTTCACTCAATTGTATCTGCCTATATTCTTTACAGCGTATTTGTTGTCTATGTACTCTATTGCGGAGAGTGTCCCCTGTTTCGCCAATATATAAACAGTAAACAGAGAGAGAGAGAGGAAAATAAAGAAAACAAAGCTAGACTCAAAACTGTTGGACTGATTAATGACATTAGCAAGCATGCTCTTCTTTCATCTTTTATTTTCCACAGTAGGAAGTATCGATTTTGAGAAGGAGTAAACATACATGAAATTATATTTAAAAAAAGGAAAAAGTTAGTCACCAGACTAAATGAACCATTCATACCCACGTTCAAACTTGATCAGGGAATATCAATTATATTATAACACTCTTTTTCTCACACAAATTTCCTATTACAATAATACGATATACAGTGTATATTACCATTATCGTATTGTCATTATATTGTAATTATGTTGTCATTAATTATCAAAATGATAATACACTGTCATAACATTTCTTTCCCATTACTGCGTGCTTACGTTTGTATACTGTTTTTCATATATTTCATGATACTTTGTATCACAACCTGCCACGAACCCGAATAGGCTCATGGCACTATGAACATGGCGAACAAAGAAGCGGACAAAATATACAGCTCCTCATTGTACCTTCCACAATTGCCCTGGTAGGCAAAAGAACATCCCTTCATTGCTATTATGTAAAAATATGTAGAACAGGTGTCACATGCATATTCACCTGTTCTGCTTATTTTACATAATAGTAATGAAGGGATGTTCTTTTGTCTACCAGAGCAATAATTGTGGAGGGTACAATGAGGAGCTGTATATTTTGTCCGCTCTCTTTGTCATCGTGTTCATAGTGTGGACCTGGTTTTTTATTATTTTTATTATTCTGCATGATGCAAATTTGTATTGCTTTACTTTTCTTTGAAATAAAGAAATGATTACAACAACTTAATATATATTTATATATATGTATATGTATATTCACATAGGTGTAATTAAATTTGGAGTTGAGGCATTCAAAAGTGCACAATGCTGAAGTGCGGAGCATAATAGGCAGATGCACAAGCCGAGTCGAGTCACCAGTCTGCCTGAAGATCGCGTCGAGCGTGAAACCGACGGTAGCGGACAGGACCCAGGTACAAATATAAATATGTATATATATATATATATAACCGCGATTTATCGATGTTTAATCATATCTTAATCACAAAGTTCCTTTTCTGCCCTTTCATATGACACCTCAATCGAGAAAAATGAGCCAGGGATGACAGAGCTCTGTTGGTGTAAAATGATGCTTGCAATTCCATGATTTATTTATGGAGGACTACCTGCAAGGCTGATCGTCAACAAAATGGAGTGGTGAGTACAAAATGATAAAATATGATTGACAGTGAGGTATGTTTCATTATTAAACCATGATTAAAACCTACATGACTATGCAGTTAACAACAGAGCAACGGGTATTTCTGGTAACAGAATGAAGACGATCTGGGAGCCTTCAATGAATCATGGAAATACAAGCATCAATTTACACCAACAGAGCTTTGTCATGTCTGGCTCATTTTTCCCGATTGAGGTGTCATATGCTAGGGCAAAAGAATGAACTGGAAATTATATCTCTTTGAAATTCAAATACCGTTTGCCAAACGACTATTTGGTAGCCCTGCTTCATACTGTCTTTATTCACTCATGCGTGAAGTATATATCATATGAGTGGCACCAAATGAAAGAAGAGGATCCAAACTTTATAAATATGTGTCATTTATTAATGATATATATGATTAAACATCGATAAATTTCGGTTTGTTTTTTTTCTGGGACACACTGTACATTATTATTGTCATTGTTACCATTATACGCCAATTATTTAAAATATTCTTTGCACTGATTATTTTGCAATCAGTTTGTAAAACGATTCACTCTTTCATGACGTCCAAAAGACAGTACCACTCACTAGTCCGCAAGCACAGACCCTAATTTGACACTTTATCAAATAATAGTGTCTTGAGAGGAGCCCAATCCAGATACCTACTGTCGTGTCCTGTGGTGGAGCAGCTACAGTACATGGCCTATTGTAGTCTAATACAGTGCAAACTCTCTTTTACGACTGACCAGGGTTTGTGCCTGCAAACTAGACGCCCATGGTGACGTCACTTTAAATGTTAAGTGGAGTTCAGGGGAGCGTTCATCAAGCGTTTTGTTAGTGATTTTTACCGACAACTGTTATAAGCTACTGAAATCCTTGCATCTGATTGGCTGAGAGCAAATTTGTCAGTAAAAATCACTGACAAAAGGCTTGATGAAATGCTCCCCAGGAGAGCGTTTCATCAAGCGTTTTGTCAGTGATTTTTACCGACAACTGTTTTAAGCTACTGAAATCCTTGCATCTGATTGGCTCAGGGCAAATCTGTCAGTAAAAATCATTGACAAGACACTTGATGAAACGCTCCCCTGAACTCCACTTTGCATTAAAGCTGGTCGACCTGGGCCTCTATTGGCCTAGGCCCTGAATGCTCCGGTAATGGCATTGTTCCTCTTCCCTGTGAGAGCAACGTAGACGGCAATGGTCACGACAACAACGTGCACGATTAAGACAGCTGCAACGACGCCGGTAACGGCAGCCATACCATGAACACTAAAACCTCTGCTGGGGGGCTGGTAGAAGAGCAATGAACCCGACGACGTCGCGATGTTTGATCGCTGACTACGATTCATCTCGTCATCAATGGCCACGACGGCAATGTTGTAGGTGATATCACCTGCATAGTCGATATTTGAATTTTAATATAGTGCTAGAGCATACGTGTTAAGACTGACGGATGCGTTGGGGGGGGGGGGGGGCGGATAACAATAATTTTGTCGCATACGAGTAGGGATTGCCTAATACATAAAAATTCCCATTATTGATAAAACATGTGATATTAAGGATATAACTGTTCTTTTCTGTTATGTTACTACTTGTGAAACAATTAGACCCATTCCTATTAGAAAGTAAAAATGAAAATAATAATAACAATAATTGTATTAAAATATTAATAATAACATTACAAATAGTAATGATGATAATAATTCCAATGATAGAAACAACAACAATAATAATTAATATAATAATACTTATAACAGTAATAATACATGTAAATCATAATAATATTAATAATAACAATAATAATAATAATAATAATAATAATAATAATAGTATTATACATATTAATAAGCACACATTTTGGTGAACGAGTCTGATAGCTACTAGCAGTATGGAGATCGATGGCAGTATGCAGCTAGCGCTAAGGCGCTGCAGTGCCGTGGGGGCCGGGCTCGCCGGGTACGGAACTGAGATCGATGGTTGAGTTTTTTAGTTTGTTAGGATTACGTGTTAGCTTATACATGACTGTATAAGTGCCACGTACGGAGAGATCGATGACAGAGGATGTACCTAAAGTTTATAAGTAAGTTGATAGTGATATTTATTTGTAATTCAATTATCAAGAATAACTGTTGGCATTATTGTGGTTGAGGAAACCACCATTCACTCCACACAGAAGCGCTTCATTCCCATTGATTAGCTGTACGAGCTCATTGATTGGCTAATCTGGTACTGGCCTACGTAGCTGTACATGGGATGCATGTACTGTGTGTGGAGGGGGATATCAACATCAGCAAAAATAGATCTAAATATCACCATTTCCAACATACTGTAAGCCATGCAAACCACCCTGGGGGTTTGCTAAAGGGGTTACCTTCCAGGATCAACTAAGATTGTATTGAATGAATAAAACAGAAAACAACACACACACACACATACACACACCCACACACACACATACACACAAATACACGGAGTATGAATACTTATGCTGTTAACTGTATACATGTAGCCTATATAGACCTCTCTTTATATGAAAATATCCATATACATGTATCCAACATTAGACTATCTTATGCACTTTCGACGCCCCCAATAAATTCAGAATGATTGGCATGAGGCGGACGTTCGCGTCGAAATAAAAAGCGTCGAATATAGTTCTCTGTGCGAGCTACAAGCAACATACAAGACTTAATACATGTTACCTGCTACTAATTACGTCTCAAAAGTTCAAGAGTAGGTACTGAAGTCCCCCCCCCACTACCTAAAAAAAAAAAAAAGAAAGAAAGAAAGAAAGAAGAAAAAACAAGTTAGCTCGTAATTACAATTTGCGCATGTGCAGATATGGACTATACGCTTTCACAGTGTAAGCACCATGATACGCTCTCCAGTATGATTTTTATTATGTTAAACAAGTTGTCCACCAAAACAGATGCGCCTTCGAGTACATATTGGGGTCATTTCAGGGTCATTCGTACCATTTGCTAATAACGAACTGGTGTATTAGACGTATCTACGTACCTGTTCGATTAACTTTGATGAAAAAAGTCTCCTTGGAACCAGCCACTTTTGGAACCCTATTACTCCCTGAGATGAACCAATCTTGAGGAATTATCTCAGTCTCATCGAATTCATAAACGATCTCCGAAAAGTCCAATGAGTAGCGAAACTCGTACATGGATGCTGTAAAAAGAAATACAGTTTATTTAACACGTACTTGTAGCCTATTTTGAAAGCATTACTGCTATTGAAAACAACTTGTGTTTTTTAATAAATAGTTTGAAATTCCCCAAAAGAAATTCAAATAAATAAATATTCAAATAAATAAATAATTAACTGAATGAATAAAGAAACTGAAACAATAAATAGATGTATTGTGAATGATAATAATTAAACAATTAAATTAATGAATAAACAGATAAAGAAATAAATATAATGAATTAATGAATACTTGTATTTGTAAGTTCCAGCGAAAATTTGCGTCGCTGAACCATTTTCTAAGAATACCGACACCCACTCCACAGATTCACCCCCTTGACAGCACACGACGACGCAAATGCAATATTTGGGCAGACTCTATATGTAATTTTATTCTGACTACTAACCTGGTGTGTGCTGATTTCGGTGATACATGTGTCAATTTAAAGGAGAATTAACCCCTGAGTACAAATTTACTTATATTGAAAGGTGTAATATATTCCTACTTATTGGCCTAAATCATTTTCTAATAAGATATTAGAAAAGGGTATAAATAAAGATATTCCAACACCCGGTATCGTCTCCTACTCATTTACATGGGGGCTGCCATTTTCTTGCTGATTTGGATTTGTACATGAACCATTGAGAAATGTTCCGGTCAGGAAGATATTTTGAATCCAAGACCTAAATTGATTTTCTTCATTACCAAAAATCCCATATGTGACGAAAAATATAAAGTGGGTGTTTACATGATTTATAAAAATTAAATCTTTATAATGATACTTTTAAATTGTCTGGTTTTGCTTAACAAAAATCTGTTTTCTTGGGTTTGCCAAACAGAGCAGAACATAATATATGCAGCATGCATTCTGACTTTTCAAGTCCCATTATCCGAAAGCAGGTGAATGCATAGTTTGCCGCTATAGATGCTCAGGGAAGAAGCATCCATAAAATTTGAATTAATTTGCTCCGTCCATTGCGTCACAGTATGTAGAAAATAGATTTATATTAAGCGAATATCGATTTTCAACAGAAATATATAAGGAAATCTTCAGTTTAAAAATAAATTGACATATCTATTCTATATTTTTAATCTCAAATGGGTTTTTAATTTTGAAAAAGGCAATTGGGCATTTGGATTAAGAAAATCTTCTTGTACACATAAAAAAAAATGGCAGCCCCCATGTATTGCTAGCAGACGATACATATTGCTAGCAGATGATAAATTTTGCTCAGAAAATCTTGATTCGTATCGATCTCGTATATTTTGACGCGAAGCCATATAGTCTAACAAGTAGGAATAAATAACACCTTTGAACACTATCGTCTTTATTGTTTGAGGTTAATTCTCCTTTAATGTTCATGTTGTCCTTTTGTCAATGGATACATTTTTTTTTCGAGGTATCCTTTAAATTGCGGAATAAATGTAAGCATATTTATGAGTAATACATTCATAGATGATTGCCACGAATTTCCTCTCCCTCCCATCTATAGAAGTCATTGGCGCGTATTCTCGAAAACGGCCTAAGTTAAGCCTGGCTTAACTTAGGCCGCTGATTTATGGAAGGTCATTTGTCAACCGCTAAGTCCCGTATAAATTACTATATTTATGTGACAACAAAAAGAATAACAAATATTTGATGTCATGAAATTAGCATCAGAAAGCAACTCTATAGTGAGGTTTTTTGTAGTTGCAATCGGTTCCAGAACTAGATTGAGTCTATGGTGATTTTGTAAGATTAAAAGTAGATAATATTTGACTCTCCATAATTCAGTGGCCTAAATCTACACATTAGGTGTGGGCTTAAAGGCGGTCAATCGCCGGATTCAATGGGGAAAAATCTGTGTTTGCTGATGCTGTAAAATAGTTCTTGCGCATACGAAACTAGGTCTAGTCGAAAGTTGTTGACGATCAGCGAAATTTCCTTCACCTCGGCAAAAATCCGCATAGATCGCTGTGATATGTGTAAGGTGTACTGAATAGCGAACGAATACATGTTTTGCGCTATGTGTATCCTGAATCCGCTGTCTGACGCCGTACCATTATAGAACCAAGCAATTTCATCTTTATTATGGATGACACTTTCAGTATTTCGGAGTTAGCGACAGATATCTCAATTCTAAATATGGAGGGAGATTTGGAGCCGACTGCCTCTAAATGTTCAGGAAGCTAGCTGCTGCAGTGCTGATACAAAACGGGCAGACGAATGTGCCCTTGCAAGAGTGACGGCCATCCCTGCACACTGCGGTGTTCCTGCGGGAAACGTCGCCCGTGCACCAACCGGGAACCCGATGGCGATGACGATGAATCAACTTCAATTTCAAATGTGAGTAGATCATTATCGCAGCCTATTTATACGAACCAAGGTCTATGCAACAAATTCGATCATTTTTCGGCTATTATAGCTAATATGCCCAGTAATCCTCAAATTGGCAAGAATCCTACCTAGGATACCAAAAAAAACCCCCAGCAGAACGGAGGTATAGATAAGATTTGTATGGAGCAGAGGTATATAGTCGGTGCAGCAAGAACAGATTCGCTGTCAATTGCTCGTGGTCTAGTGGTAAAGGCGTCTGGTCAGACTGTCAGAGTATTCTCTTTCTACACTGCACTTGTGTTTAAGGTCCCGGGTTCGAATCCCGCTCTTTCTTGCTGATAATTTTTTCAGTTATGAATTGAAAACGATAGCGTTTATTCCGTTATAAATAACTGAATTTCAACAATGAAAACCAATTATTGACTAATTATTCACTTGTTCAGGCGGATTTAATGGCCGCTGGGCATAATAACCACTTTGGCCCATTTTTCTTGCGATTTGTCATTGTGTAATAACTTAATTAAAACTCAAAAGAAATAGAATTAGGCCAAAATTATAGTGTGAATGTGAGTTACAATGTGAATGTCACAGCCAGGGCCCAGGTCTGAGATAGTGTGTTTGTAACTTATGTAAGAATCTTCATTCAAATTGAAAGAAGAAGGAAGAATGAGGAGAAGAAGAAGGAATCTATTTATAAATGAAGGTATGCCAAGATGTAATTAGAATCAACACCAGACATGTCAATTGGTGATTGGCGAACTGGCTTAACCTGTGTGAGCTGTGACGAAGTATCATCCCCCACCAACAGAAATTGAAAGGGGGGGGGGGGGGAGTCTAGTACAGGCTTTTGCAAGTCAGAGTCACGGTATGTTTAAATGTATACACTGTACATGTATGTATGTATATCCAATTGTGACTCCAAAGATTCAAATACACCTAGTGGTACCAGTTCACAAACAATCAATACCATGGAACTTATTAATTAATATTTTCCCCTACAAATTTAATAATTTTATAATTTTTTCACCAAAACAGTATTTCCATACTTGAATTTTGAACAGGGTGGAATGTGCACTTTACATTACAAGTATTTATTTTTCCCTACTTTATTCACTGTTGTTTTTCTTTTTTCTTACTCAATGTAGAAATTTGTGATGGATCGAGAGAGAGCTGATCTAGAACGCGTCACCATCCAGTTCCTCTGCAGATTCACGGATGTTTACTTGGATGCCGTAGCAGCTGTAGAGCCGAGCCTACCCAACCTGCTGAAGAAAGGCCTGGACCGAGCAGCCGGCCTGCATCATGGTGTAGATATGGTGGAAGATGTGTACCCATGCCAAAGGAGGTAGAGAATGTGTGTGTGTTGCCATGTCCGCACCTGCGTCATGACTGCTCAATACTTCACTGATGCATTTCTAAATGGCAATGTCTTGGCTGCATGGATGGCAGCAAGCAACAGTGTATTTCCAAGGGACATTCTAAGGTTGAATGAATCGTACCGGCCTTATGCCTACAAACAATTGACATCACTAGGCCTAATATTCACCATGGGTACTTGGGAGCAGGAAACAGGAGAGTTGTTCCATCATGTGCTACACTGCGGATAAGGTATGCCTATCCCCCACGATGGCTTACATGTACAAGGGCTTCGTCAATGGAGTTCAAGATTGAAATCCATCTAACACTGGTCTTGATGTTTTTATGTTTGCTTTTATTGTTGAAATTTAGATCTGCTGGACATAGAACTGTTATCCTTCTTTAAAAAATTGTTTATTATAGTTCCTGTTTATATTCACCTTTTTCTTGATGATTGTAAATGTAGTATGTATGTACCAAAGAAAGCATTTTCTGTGTGTAATCATTTAACATAATGTTAACGTTAACATTTATCCGAGAGGAAATATATTCATGTCATTTGAAATGAACAAAAATCTTATCTGATAAAGGGTTTCCATTGTGACATTGTATAAACTTTATTTTAATCTATTTTTCGCTGTGTATTTCAACACATTCCATGACCATGAATATGCATGTCTTCTGTGATGTTTTTCTATTTATGGTGAATATTTAGTCTGATTTGTCATGCTGTTTTTAGCTGAACTAGCAGTCCATTGGGTTTGCTACATGCTGTACATTGTGTGAAGTGAGATGCACATGAATTACATAAACTTCAATAAGAATTTGCCATTTGGTGATCATAAGAAGTAGTTGATCAAAACGATTGTAATATATTGTATCAATGCATGTAATTACAACCAAACAATATCACTTGCCAGCGTATAAGTGAATGTGTGTGATGTACATTTAATAACATATCTTTTGTACCTATATGTGTTCCTGACTGTAATAACTGTATTTAGGTATTTATGGTATTATAAACTGCATTATGTCAATGTTGCAATATTCAATGAAAATACCCTTGCCAGCATATTCCTGTGTGAATGTCCATAATATAATGCAATATGAAAACTATACATGTTCAAAATAAATATGCCAGTTGAATGTTGGGTAGCCTTTGATGATGTGATCACACCAAATAGTGAAGTTGTTTTCCTTCCAAGATTTACTCTTATTGTGATCTGTTTACACTGTTTGTTTTAGAATTTGCTTATGCATAGATCCACAAACCTTTCCTGAAGTATGTCTACATGTATACTGTTGAAAGTATAGTTTTACACTTCTTAGCTGATTTTGTATTATATTTATTAGAGTTTGATATACATGTATTCTAGATCCACAAACTTGCCTTGAAACATGCACATTTAGTGTTGAAATAATAGTTTTGCAATATGAAGTTGATTTCTTCTCATACTTGTATAGATTTATCAGAAGTTATATAATTTTTAAGAAACGTATGTATTATGCATACAGGGACAATTCTGGTACTTTTTTATATGCCATTTGCTATTCCATATGGTATGCCTATATACTCTTGAAAGTATAGTTTTATACTACTGAGCTGATTTTTGTATATATTTATTACAGTTTTATGTATTCTAGATATACAAACTTGCCTTGAAACATGTCTACATGTATTTAGTGTTTACAATATAGTTTCAATGTTCAGTTGATATTTACTCTCACTTGGGTAGTTTCATTACAGGTTATACATGTATTATTTTAAAGAAACTTAAAAGTATTACATACAGGAACACCTTTTCTACTTTTCTGTTTCCTTGTGATTTGCCATTTGCAATGGCACTGCATGTAACATGTAAGGAAGTAAATGAAGACAGCATGAAAAAGTACTCTTCATTGTGTGTATGTGTCAGAAGTTTTGAAGTATTGTAACATTCCTTTTATTTCATTTTATTTTTGTACAGTGGAGCATCATTAATGAACTTCTTGGAACCAAGGAAATTCCCTCTTTATATCGAAACCTTGTTATACCAGGGCTAAAAAACAATAGAATACAAAAAAGTGGGACTGGCAAAAATACTGTCTTGTAATGAGTATGTTATACCATTGTTCTTTATAAGGAGGTTCCACTGTACAAGGTATGTTGAGGAAGGCATATGGAGTGAGATAGGAGAGAAGAGAAATAGGAGGGAAATAGAAAGAGAGAGAGAGAACAAGGGAGAGAACAAGGGAGAAAATGATCAAGGTCATGAGAGAAAGAGAGAGTGAAAGATAAGATAGAGAAACAGAACAAGCTAGAATCAGGGCTGTCAAGTAAAGTTTTCCTCCTCAAGTTTATCAATATAAAATTAAGATTAATCTATCATTCTATTATCAGGCCCCCTTTTTATTTCTTATTTTAATTTCTGTCAACTCTCTGCACGATGGCCATTCACGAAGTTAGTGTCCAGTTTTTAAAGATCGATTCCCCTCTCTCGAAATCAGCCACAGAAGAGAAAGAGGAGGGAGAGAGGGAGACAAAGAGAGAGAGAGAGAGAACAAGGGAGATAAATTATCAAGGTCATGAGAGAAAGAGAGAGTGAAAGATAAGATAGAGAAACGGAACGTCAGTGAGAATAAAAGAGAGAGTGGAAGGGAATATTAGTGGGTGTAAGGCCATCG
This sequence comes from Heliocidaris erythrogramma, assembly GCA_025617745.1. Taxonomy (NCBI): domain Eukaryota; kingdom Metazoa; phylum Echinodermata; class Echinoidea; order Camarodonta; family Echinometridae; genus Heliocidaris; species Heliocidaris erythrogramma. The sequence goes on from CM046863.1 coordinate 45,600,031, forward strand.
CCAGGGTTCACCTCCGGGGCGCACCCGGCGCTGGCGACGGTAGCCCGTGGAGGTACACTGTATGATTTGCAATGGTGTGCAGCTCAAGCAGATGCAACACGAACTTTGGATACGTAATCTCGTCTGACTGTTTCTCCTCTCGACCTCCATTTCGTTCGAAAACCGCTATTATTTTCGTGCCTATAGGCATAGACCATAGCATGGAGTATCCCGAAACTGAAACATAGCGTATTGCTGGCAAGCTTAAAGGGAGCGACAAGTCGCAATCTATGAGCGGTTTTACTGTTGGCTGCTCCTTTCTCTGGATCAAAGTTCAAAGCGACTTCAATTTATCGCGCGCAGCTAATAAAAGTTCGCACATTGACCCAGATTTGAGTAAACAAGATCGCCCGTTCTTTATTCCAGTATTTGAATCTCATTGGTCGGTTACGTATGTAGGGATTCGAGTTAACGATCAAGCGAGGAATTCGGCAATAACATTCCATCGGTAGCGCACGATTGGACCTGACTGTATCCGAATTTCCCCGAGTCAGGCCAACTGGTCAGGCCCATGGATTACGACTTGCCAGTCCCTTTAAGCTCTCGCCTCTGCGCTCGCAGGCTATTTACAAATTGTCCGAGCGATTCCGGAAATCTCCGAACTTGCCTTTGCTGGGACAGCATATAAACACACGGGCACCGACGACGGCTGCCTTTAATGTTAGGCACCCTTCGAGAATACGGGCCATTGTTTACAATTAAGTCTGAAGAACAATAAAAACGGACCCTATAAGATAGGATGCGTGTTTCGAAAATAATGTAGCTCATTATACAGTCACAATGCTCGGTGCATACAAGGCGTCGTTTCGATTGTGTTAGTTCCTGCGTTAATCGAGCATGTGAAGAAAATTACCCTTTACTCCAGTTATTTATATCATTGTGTCCACTGTCACGTCATAGACCGCGTCAATCGCTGACGCAGTCCTGCGTCAGACAAATGACGCCTCGCGTCCAAAGGTCATTGATCCAATGACTACTGAATTATAAAATTCACGTAGGCTTAATACAGGGACCACCCAGTTCCTGTAGGGAGAGGGTTTACTCACCAGATCCGTCAAAAAGATCATCGCCGGGGGCCGTAAACGTAAGGGTGATGGTGTTGTTTTCCGGATCGACATTAGTAGCAGTCAAATCCATGATTTCATTCGGGGGATAAAGATCCATGGTGGTTGCTAACATTGGGGTGAAAATAAATACTTTAGGCATGAGGTGTCATGGGCAAGTAGTTTAAACACCTGACTGTTCTTGCAAACGTCGTGAGTTCGAACCCTGGCACGGCACTCATGCCTTGAGGAAGGCATGATATCTATATTGCTTCTCTCTGTCCAGGGGCAAATGGAATGGTTATAAATTTTATTGCGCTAGCATTTGCGCTAATCTTGCTGGAATGGTCATTATTAGTGTTATTACTCAAATCATTATCATCATCTATTTAGAGGTTCAGTTTGCACTGCTGTACGGTGCAAAACAAAATTTTATGATATATCTGTAAACTGGAAAATTATCAAAATGATGATGATGATGATGATGATGGTAATAATAATAATGATAATGATAACAATAACATAAAGGCAGCATTGGTTTGCCCCCCCCCCCCAAAAAAAAGCAAATACAAATTTAAGAAATAACAAAGCCTGGTTCTATACATGAATGCCTCTGGCAATTTCTTGTCTTCTTCTTTTTGTGTTAAGATATTGCAAGATATACTTACCATCTACGCATGTTTTTCCTTCGCAAACAAAAGTCTGACCAATGACTTCACGCTGAAAAAGGCCCGTCGGTCGGTAGGAAATCTCTTCTATACAGTGTGAGACAAAAAAGTGCCCACTTTAACCCTTACTTGGCCACTGCCGTCATTTTGCATATACTGATTACTCAAATCCCATTGAGCAGTATTACCGGTGCCATACAGAGTATTAAAATTGCAAAATAGTTTAATTAGATGTAGATGTAGATATTAAAAACTGTCATTATGTCAACTGGGAATTTACTCATGATTGACTGCGCCGAGTTCAATTTAGGTAACTGCCAAAAACTTATTTGTTCTAAATCTGGGTCTTTTCCTGACAGAGGAAACACAAGTGGATTTGGCTATTACAAAGCCAGATTGAAATGTGCTGACCCCTATTGAAGATATTCAGTTCGGACTACTCTTTAATGTTCTAGACATATTATGGAACATATCACATTGCAGCAGTGTAATTACCCACATACTCTCCGGTATTAAAATGTTTTCCCAAAGATGTTTCTTTAGCTAAATAAAATCCAATAAAGCCTCATCGAAATAAAACATTTTTCCAAAATACCTGGACACTGTATCTACCAGGCGAGGTAAATTTGGTAAAGTAGATGGAGTAAACCCCGTCGTCTTTGTTGCTATCAGCGCTAGCTCCATTGTCGAGAGGATGAACCTTAGTCTCATCGATGCCCTCTTCACCTGACACTGTAATGGTTGCAGTCACAGTAGCGTTGATGACTGGAGTCAGATCTGGGAAAAGACACTCGGAGAATTAGGAATTCGTCTATCAGAAAGTAGATAACATATTGAATCTTTTATATACCATGGAATTACTACGTAGATGTGTTCTAATTCCAAAGTTTAATTCCCAAGTTTCTTTAACGTTTTTCGTATTCTGTTCATACTGTCTCAAAATGGACCTTGACTGACGTTCAGGGCACTTGTTTGCTTGGGAAGAATAAATTAAACTGTATATACTGGCGATGTTAGAACTGATATTTGATCATAGCGAGAATAGTATGGAATATTTTTATATATTTTTTTGTCTGGACTTAAACTTAATCTGGAATGGAGGAAGAGAAACAAACAAACAAAAAACAACAGACAGGAAGCGACACACAGAAAAAGGAATACAGTATGTACATCGCGAATGAGACGTTGACATAGAGTCTTAAAATGAAACCAATATAATTTTAAAATGATTTTTATTTAAGATTATGCACCATATTTAACTGGACTTGTTTATCTTGCAATTATTCTTTAATACCTTTCGATACAGCAACGTAGATTGTCTGTCTCTGTGGTGGTTTCAGCTTATTATGTGCTAAGGAAACAGTAGTTGTGATGAGCTTGGCTCCATCAGTCACAACAGGTTGTATGATCACCTCAAACTTGTTATCATTTCCTAGGTTTGCAATAGTAAGGTCCCACATTCCTACCTTCAACAACAATAAAAAAATCAGTCATTTGTAATATACATGTATATAGTCATGCAAGTCTTCATCATAATGACAATACCTATAATATAAATCTATATATGAAGAGCGTGATTCAAAAGGAGCTAAATATATTTTTGACCGAAATTGATTTTTAAAGATAAATATGTGCATCTCAGACATGGGAATCAAATGCACCATATCGAATTTTAAAATATTTTTTTCGGAAAGTTGAACAAATTTGTTACAAATTTGGGTTTCATTCCAAAAAGGAGCTAAATCAAAAACGGTTTCATTCCAAAAGGAGCTAAATCAACTATGGTCATTTAGGTTTTGGTCATTTAACCACATTCCCTAAACTAAAGCTGTGTAATTTTAAAGATTTTTAAGCACATGTTGCGGCTACTAGTCTACATAATCAGTGCACAATTTTAACATAATTGACAGAGTTTTGATATTTTTATGAATATTTTTGGATTTAGCTCCTTCTGGAATGAAAAATCGCAGTCTTTAGAAAAGATAAGAATTAAAAAGAAATAAATAAACATCAGAAAAGATATAAAATGTACTCTGCTATCAATATTAATGTGTATCCAGCTGAATTCTAATTGTTAAACGTCTTTAAATGTGCAGAAAACACGATAAGAACTACTTTCGAAAAATAAACTCAAGGACAGTTTCAAACGCCTATTGTACTGCCCATAGAAATCAGGTTCAGATTATGTAATACACCATTGTAATGTTTGCACATTTGTAAAGGTGATAGACAGGGCTATTGAAATTGCCTTGATTTTATTTTTCGAAAGTAGTTTTTATCGGGTTAGAAATAAATATTTCACTAAGGTTTCATTCTAACAGGAGCTAAATCCATGAAAATTAAAATTATAAAAAAAAATATATCTCATATCACCCTTATTTTGTAATCTACAAATAACTTACTTGTCCAAAATTGGAAGGAAAAATCCTGCGCAGGCCAATTTTCATACCTCTAACTTAAGTGAGCACTGCTCATCGATGCATGATTTTTTTTTCATTTTTTGTCATATCATAATGAAAGGTGGGTCCTTTAGCTTTCCATACATATCAACATTTTCCCATAAAAATATATGCCTAATTTGGCAACCATTTCAAAAGTGTACCTTTTTTTTTGAGCCACACGGTATAGGATCATCGGATGAGACATATTTCAATGAAAGCTGACGAAAATGAATAGACAACTAAGAAAAGTACTGATACTGAGTGTCCATCTTAAAATTTGAATGACGAAATTGTGGTGAATGGGAGAACATTAATTTTTCTTGGTCTTGGTTTTGGGGGCTGCTTGTTCGAGCTTTGTAGTTGTTTTTGGTATGGTACACTCAGTGACCCACCTGAACATTATTTCGATGAATGATGAAACTTCCCTGTCCCGAGACGGTATCGTGATGATAGAAATCGGACATATCCTTGTAAACGGTGCCTCGTGGATCAACAAGCATTGCATGACCATTAAATGTTCTATTCAGAGAGTAAGCTATGATGACTTTGAGGTCTCCAGTTAGAGCCTCGTCAATGTAAAACGACTCTGTGAATTTAGACCCAGATTGAACCTCATGACTTGATGATTTCAAAATGAGAGGTGCCCCTGAACCTGTTCCTGAAATGGTATAGTGAATATTTTATTCAAAGCAATCATTATTCATAGCACTCACTAATAATTGAATATACGAATCTTAAAAAAGTCCCTGATTTTGCAAACTGCATACTCACGTGAACTTGACTAAGTAAATTCATCCGATAGCGACATATAAATCAATCGGAATGCACATAGATGAATATGAGAAAAGAAATATGCTAGAACTGATCTGGAATATTAACACAATAAATAGTCTTTTTCATAATGATGTGTGTTTACCATTATCGAATATCTAACTCTGTACAGTTTAGCTCTTTCCAAACCTGACAAGGTAAGGTGCTTCTTAATCAGTAACGAAAGGCCTGCATACATATTCCACTTATTCCCTAATGGGAACTCTGATAACGTACGCAACAATATTCTCTCATTATGTACGCTTGCGCACGTGTGTGTGCGTGTGTGTGTATGCGTGTGTATGTACACTTAAACTGAATCATTTGGCTAAAGTTTACCTGATTGTTCAGGTCTACGTATTGATTGGAAAAGTGACAAGTAAAGTGACGTAAGGCCTTCAGAATTCAGAAAACTTTGGCCATTGGTAGCTCCTGCCAGATCCTCGAAGTTCTTATCGACGTCGTCTCCTATAGCTACAGTACTCACTGAAATGTTTGCTTCCTTAACCTATAATATTAATAGTAAAAGTAATAATAACAATGATGATGACGATAATAATAATGAAAATAATGATAATAATAATAATATAACTAACAATAAAAATAATAATAATAATGGAAAAATTATAATAACAACAATAATGATAATAATCTTAATTTCAATTCAATTCAATTTTATTTTCTGTCTATATTTACAAAAAAAACATATATAAGATAGTAAGGCGACATGTATCTATAAAGACATACAAATTAAATACAAAATAACAAATGATGGGAACAAGAGCAAAATTAATAGCCTTACAGCATAAGTTGACAACCCCAATCCTAATAATAATAATGATAATAATGACGATAATGGTAAACATTATAATGATCATTTCGTCTGAATACCCACATCAGTATTAAAACTGCTCTTCCTGCGGGCCCTGCCGTTAAACTTAGCCCAGCTTTGACAGGTGTCCGTTTGATACACTTGGCTCGAGAGGTAAAAATGTGGCCAAAATACGTTGCCCGATGATGTAAGCATCGAGCAAGTATCAAATAGGTTTAAGAGAAATTTATTTGTTCTTTTTATGGTTTATTTGTTGTGTTTTGTTTGTCTGACTACGTTGCATTGACACACTTGCCTGAAATCACAAACTCACCTACATAGATATGACCAACCAAAAAAAAATACAAAAAACAAGAAATATCCTGCAAGGCTTACAATGATTGCACCATTTAGACATATTACCTCATTCAATACATCGCTTATGTGTGGTGACGTATTTTCTTCTCCATCCGAAACGACAATTATTTGTTTCTTCGCCTTTACAGTTTCACCTTTAAGCATCTGTACCGCCATCCTTATACCTAAACGAAGTGCATGGTCAAAAATGTAAAAATGAAAGTTCGCATGACAGTTGAAAGAAGATATTGGAAAAGGGGTGTGGGATTCCTAAACTGAGGTCAGTAAGTTGGAGAAAATTCCAGTTGACCGGCAGCACACAAAACATTTTAGGTCTCGTTATCACATTTTTCAAAATGCACGCGAAAACGGCATATCGATTCTGAGGGCTGTCAGTTTCGTGAAACTTCTGACTTTTCTAAGGGCTCGACTGCATTAATTTCCTGCCATAGGCCTCTCGCCGGTGATTAGTGATTTTAAAACACTTAAAATGTTGTATTAACAATCTTTGTAGCTCCTAGCTGTATAGTTTAAAAGGTATTCAACACGAGATAATCTAGAAGAAACGCCTTATGGATCCTGTCAAATCACAATGTTTCACCTATTCGGACATATTTGAAAACAGCAAGTGTCTCAGAATAAGAGAGAATACAAGGTAATGAAGATCGGAAGATCTAGAAGATAAGAAATTCCCAGTCCAAGCAGACAAAATCATAGCAAAACATCGCTTAGGTCATGAGCGTAATTAGTTCCACACTGCGTACACACAATTTGTTTCCGAAATATTCCCAATTTTTAGCCGTATCTTGTTTCAGCGTGATAGAGCAGTTGTCATATACATGATATAAGATTTGCAGAATGTGTCTGTTGATAGACGAATGACGAGATGTTTAATAGTAGAAATATTTTCTTTTTATATGAATACAAGAATTTGAGTACATTTTTCTATTGGATCGTAATAAATATAACTTTAATCAACTTTTACAATAAATTCATAGAAGCTCACCAGATCCAATACTTGTATCTCCACCAGTATTACGTGGTATTGAATTTATCAATTTCTGCCGAGTTTCATTTGTGGATATTGGATTGATATTGGAAATCAGCGAAGCTGAACTATCAAACCGGACCATTCCCAATCTAGTGCCAGAAGGAAGAACATCATTGATAGCCCTCCAGACAGCCTGTAGTAATCAATCACAATATGATATTAGGCAAACTTTCTGATTAAAGACATTCCTTTTTATCCTTTCTTAAAGGAAGTAATGATCATAAACAAAACGAATATGGAGGTATGCCTCCCCCGTAAAATCATTTTGTCGCATTAATAAGAAATAAATGAACAAATTGACGACGATGATGATGATAATGATGATATTAGTAGTTGCTGCAGTAGTAGTGTCATTGTTAGTAGTATTGATAGTAGTAGTAGGAGTAATAATAATAATAATAATAATAATAACGATTTTGATAATCATACATAATAATTCCTCTTATGATAACAATGATAATTTACACAAAAAAGTTGATGTGGCAGGTGGAGAAATTAAACTAAACTTTTATAATTATTCAAGTTAATGCTACAGCCACACGTGGCCGGATTTCGAACCAGGTCCATAAGGAATTGAGATCGTGGACTTGACGTGGACTTGAGATCGGATATAGCTATTAACCCATAGACTACGGGAACCGGGTGGCTTCTGTATTATGCCTATGAGATTTAAAGAACTCAGTAGTCAACGGGTTAAGGCCAATAATCAAATAACAGTAATCATCGTAATTCATACATAGATATACTTAGGATATACATTTGCATTCCTCATTGTAGGAGACTCTCAATGTTTGACATTTTATTCAAATTCTATTTGATAGAGGAATGGTTCTAGATAAATGTGATTAAAGACCCAGTCATATATTCACGGATCACCCTGTGGATGACCATGATGACTAAGGATGACCACGGATGAGGGGTTTGTATTGCAACGGTGAAGCCGGCAACACCCCTCATCCGTGGTCATCCGTAGACCTCCGTATTGTGATCCGTGCATAAGTAACTCGGTCTTTTAGAGATGGGAAATCTATATTAGCGTACAGAATATAGATGAACTATCTTTCGTCCTTCCATGCTACCGGATGTATCAAGAACAAAAACGATTGCTGTGGTGCGAAGCTGTTTGATGAGTTTAAACGATGGAGTAGTGTTACGAGCAGGGGAAGGACGATTCCGTCCAGAGAAGTCTGAGTGTTTTCTCATAACCTGCAGTAGACAAAGAAGCAGCATAGAACATTTTATGAATATGGGGCATTTAAGCAAAAATGGTCCAAACTTTAACCCATTAGACTATAGGCATATTTATATAATTTGAAGTAAAATGCTATGGTCACACACCAGCCAATTTCGCCAGGGCACCGCTGTTTTTTAGGGCATCGCTCGGTCGCCGCTGAAGCTGAAGCGCGGAGTTAAAATTTCGGCGGCGCCTGGCCACTTTTCACTCGCCGCCCAAAATACGCTCGGTGTCCGGGCGGTCGCCGTCCAGCGATTTAGGTCAAAAATAGAAGGCGCTTGATCAAAGGCTGCCGAGCAGTCGCTGCCTGGTCGCCGCCCGGGAATAGGTGGGTCATCAATCGGTCACTGCCCGATCGCCGCTCTTAGAAGCTCCCCCGATTTTGCCCAGTTTTGACCTAAAATCGACCGGCGACCGTGGGGAATTCGACAGGGCACCTCTCAGGCATTGCTGGGACTTTACAACCCTCTCGACTTCTCCAAAAATCGTTGGGCGATGCCTAAATTCCAGCGGCGCCCGAGCAGGCTACAAATCGGTCGGTCGCCGCCCTAATTTGTGACCATACAGCTTCAGGAATATATTCACCTAATTTCTACACTTGTTAATATCAAAACGATAATGATTCGCAAGAGAAACGCTATAATTTGAATAAGCGTGAAACACCTTCATATAGGCATATATATGAATCGTCTTTAGTTCTTCAAAAGGATTCTTAATAATCCTCCTTTACAACTGGCAGTCGTTAAAAATGTCTCTGTCTTACAGCACTAGGTGTACATTTATAGGATACTCATAAAAAGTACAGGGATTAATAGTAAATAATACTTTAAAAAATGAACAATAATCTATCTTATTTTTTGAGAGGTCCATGCATAATTCATTCTTTTAAGCCTGTGGTATGCTCAATCAGTACAATAAAATGTAACTACTACAAGCTTTGAATACAGTTGATTATATTAGCTTTACATAAACATATACATGACATAGGCATGGTCAATGCATTGATTTTTTTCATACCTCCCAGCAACTTTGATAATTGCACTGCAGGTTCTGTCGGTTAGGAGCTTGTTTGTTATGTCGGATACTGGGATCGACTTCATTAGCATCCCTGCCTCCATCGCAGAAGTCAGTTACCTAAACCGGAATAAAGATATTAAACATGTTAAATATACGAGAAAGAGAGTGATAGCTAGAGAGAGAGAGAGAGAGGGGGGAATGGAGCGGATGGGATTATAATCATTTAAATGCCCTGTCAGACTCTATCAATTAATTAAAATGTTGTTCATGTACAATCAAGAGACGAGTTTTAAAAAGAAAGTTGAGTTCAGGGAAAAGTATACAATAATTTGTGAGCTCTCTCATTCGTTTTATGTTAGTTTGGAAGACTACATACTAGAAATGTTCCCTGAAATGCTCTTCAAATGCCCTCAAATTAAAAATATGACAATAAACAGCTGAAATGTTCGGACCGAACACTGGTGTGTGTGCATATGACTCTCAGCAGAATTGAGTAAATTTCTTATCATATTTATGTTTCCAGATCCTTACAGCATACACCAATTCTTATGTGCTATATAATCTGTCGCTTCTGTACAAATTCTGAGGAAACAATTCATGAAATTAATTTAATATTAATCGTCTGCATCTTCTTATGTTATAATGCAATCTTTAATACATTTCGTTAATAGAGTTTCCTGAAATGGGAAACGATCATGGGAAACATTCGAGGAAATTCGAGGTCCCTCCGTGTAAACCACAAGCAGAAAATGATAAACCTACAAAATATATAATTCTACGATCCTCTTTGTTTTCTTTATCAATGCATGTATTGTTTCTTGTAGATTATTACAATGTTAAAATTAGATAAGAGATACTTTGATACAGAAGTGATGATTTCACTTACTAACTGCGATTTGTACATGATGCACGCTTTGTAGTTTGTTGCTGATCTGTTTGCTCTGAAATAGCAAGAATCTCTATCAGGAAGTCCATCCTTGTTTATGCAGTCATTGGGTGGATTGCTTGGTACATTAACACCTAAAAGAACAACAGGATAAATAAGTAATCCGTGTATTAACGATACGATTTGTCCTTGATTCATTAAAAGAAAATTACAATATTTCAAAGCAATGTAGGCCTGCACATGCCTTCAGAAAATTCACATTGTGTATTGATAATGGGATATTTAGATCTGTATATATATTTCAAAGGTATAGACAAACAAGTAGGTATTCTTAAAATTACGAACGTCTTTGACACAAACATAATTATCTAACTTCCATTATTTAATGACGGACAGCATACTGTTGTCATAAACAGTTCCTCTCCTAAATTAAAGTGACCCTTCAGAATAGAATAAATACCACTCCCGCTCTGAATTCAATTTCTGTGAGGCAACTTTATTCATGCCTGTGAATCAAACCATTTTTAACACAGTTAAAACCCTTTCTTGAGGCACTATTTTACAAATAAATTCATGTTTGCGCGTGCTTTTCGGATTATTTCCTGCATGAAAGTTAAGTAATAATCTGAGAGTAAACGAGACCTGTCGGCTTCATTATGCATCCTAGTGTGACTTTATTTGTAGCCTATTTTATGGTGTAAAGATTTGTCAAAGAGCACCTGGGTGTTTTTGTTTCAGGGGTTCTGACCTCCCCTTCCCGATGGACAATTTTGTCAGTTTTTATATTATTGTAATTTACATCCATAACTCTTCCTCCTGAAAATACTTCGTCCCGGGACTTAAAAGAGGTTAATTTACCCCAATTTGTCTTTTTATTTTGTTTTGTATGTCTATGTTTGTCCAGTCATACTATTTCCTACTGACAAATTTTGGTGCATGGGGGAGGTGGGTGAAATCGACCTAACTTTGGGGTCCCTATCGGGGGCCCTACGGGCGAAACCCGAATGCTACGTTCAAAACTTTTTGCAAAATGAATTAGATTCTCGAAGTAACATTAAGCGGTCAAATCTTATATTTCAAACAATGCGTAGTGCGGCGCGCATGCACGACACCGTCATATTCACGTACGTCCGTGCATGCATACAATATTTATAATCATAACAATAGGATCTTTGTATGCTACCCATCGATGATGATGCTACCGTTAACGATCTCGGATGTAGCTTTCGATACGCAACGTATACGTGTACGACCTGTATTCATGGACATACTCATGGATCATATTATAATCAGTTATTCCTCTGTTTACTTGACCTTCATTTGATCAGGTGAATTCCTGTAGTAATAGAAGCCTACCAGGTTTCGGTGACTCCGAGCGAGCTTATTATTAAAAAATATAATATTAAAAAATATGGATGATGCCAGTCGCACTGCCATTGGACTCGTAGACCGGCCGAGATGCCCTCGAAGCTTGGCTACCAGGGAGGTGAAAGCCATGTCAATTCAATTGCCATGCCGCCCATTAGTACTAACATACTGATCGACTGCATAATTTTCACCGTTACTATAATCGTTACTGTGTTTGAATGTGATTGAAACAATTTAGATTATCGGAGCAAATGTCAAGGAATATGCAACTTAATGCGAACGGAGTGCATTGATCGGTTAGATCGCCTTTGATCGTTTCATAGGCTATCCTCATGATAATTAGAGAGATGTTTCTCCCACGTGAGCAGTGGAGCACGGCATGTGCATAACACAATCGTGTTTATAACTTTTAGTTCACCTCCATTGTGTCCTTCCTTGACTAATGCCCTTTCAATAAATCGCTGGTCCGGACCAGGTCCGCTCTAAGTCGCAACATTTTGAATTACTGAACGGCAAGGGCCAAAATAGTCCGCTCTATTTTAGAGCTGCTTTTCAGAGCACTAGCAGCGCACCAGGTACGGACCAAAGGCTTACTGCAATCAAGAAGTTAACTCCTTGCTGAAATGTAGCAGCACCAAAGTCCGCCCTAAAATTTCTCCCCCGGAATAATAGCTGGGATAGCCACATCTGTGATATCACAGGAAGAGCATCGCGAAAATTCTACATTATTCGCGCCCTTAAGCCTTATCGTGCTCCTGTGAAGGATCTCCTCACGATATACACGTGCTTCATTCGACCTGTACTTTAGTACTGTGTTCCAGTCTGGCATTCGTCCAGCAGCACAGCAGGACAATGATATAGAGCAAGTCCAGAAAAGAGCCCTACGTATCATCTTCCAGGATTGATACCAGATCTATAAACATGCTCTCCAGATTTCAGACCTGCAATCTCTGTCTGTGAGAAGGGAACATCTGTGCCTAAGGTTCGCGGAATAACTCTACAAACATTTTCGCGACTGGATCCCAAAGTTGCAGAGCACGTATCGCCGCCTAAGACACAGTAGCGAGCTTTCGATTTGCACGTCGACATAGTCGACTGGTACGATAGAACCACATTTTGAAGTTCTGCGCATGCGTCAAGTTGTCTCCCTCGTCCACTAGCCGAATCGAGGACGCGTTCACCCTGGTTTTGCCGTCGTCCCCGATTCAGCACTTCGTTCACTTATATGACGTCATACAAGCTTCGAAATGGATGACACTGCGATCAAAAACTTGATAACTTTTATCAGTTCAGAGGTAAGTCATCATCTGTTAGTACTATATTCCATATGATTGCGTTTTATATGACATATATCTTCAGGACACCGCACATAGGCAGTGGTAGTTAGTTTGCATACGGTATTAGGTTTTGAAATTGGGGCATAAGTTCATGTATTGCACCTGCACGACGAGTGCAGCGGACAGCGGAGCTTGCCCCTGCCTGGGCGGCGGGGACGAAGCTCCGTTGAGTTATGCTGTATGCAGTTCTATGACTATGGTTCGTCACTCACATGGGAAAGACTTCCTTTTTGCATGTTTTTTTTCCGACAGCCACCTAACGCTAAATCCTATAACTCTAACGTTAAACTAAATTCTAACCCTAACCCGAACCTTAAAGCCCCTCTTTAGTTTTTGGTAAATCTGAATATCATTTGTTGTCAAAGACTGAATTCATTTCCAGGTAGATCTAAATCATGTAAAATAAAAGATTATCATAAAACATACATTGTGTAAAGGAAGCAATCTAAAAACCGATGCATCAGGGTACTCTTTGTAATTAAAATGTCTAAAGTTAAAAATTTGGTCCCCCGAAAATTCGCTCATTTTTTCTTTTTGGTATAAAAGCACTTTACATGCATGGAATTGTAAGATAATTTCAGGATATAATCTTCATATATAGCTTTCTGATATGCAATGAATAAATATATAAAATAAGTATTCAGAAGGCACCTATTCAGAGAAATCATAGAGGGTGCTAAGTCTGATTTAACGGTCAAATTCAAATTTTCACAATCAATCAGTCCATGAAAAGTGATATCAGTCACTGCTATTTTGTGAGATTAAATGTTAGACTGATTGTCCATTCACATTATTATAGTATTCACATTATTGAATCTTTACCAAAACTATAGACTTGCTTTAACTCTTTAAAGGAAGTCTACCCCTCACATGACTGATAATCACAGAAGTTCATTTTGGTCACCCTGGATTTTCTGACCTAATCATGGTGACTGCAACCAACATTGCATGTCTGGTATCAATGACGACTGATGAAACTATGTAGCTCATACCCAAGACAAGTCATGAATTATTGTGCAATTCACTGTCCGATTTTTTTTTTTCAAAGTTGCCTGCAAAGATTTAATAAGAAGGGTGTAAAATAATCCTTTACTTTTCTACAAAGCACACTTTTACACAATTAGATTTATAGATTAAGAACAGAAAGGTGATTATGGTATAACTTATTTCATATTTAAATATAGGATAACATTTCCTTTTTAGGAGTAACATGCATGTAGTCCACCTTTGCCCTTTTCCCCCTGAGGCTTAATTAATAATTATCATTTTTTTCACACAGCAACAGAGGTCCTGCTCTCCAGCATTGTCATAGAGAACATGTACCACATCTCCTACAGCAGTTTCCCCCACTCAACCCTCAACCTCTGAGCAACCCAAGACTAAGCTAATACCATCATCAAAGAGTCTCTGCCTTCTTACTTTTATCATTGTATGGTATACTGCAAGATCTATTAGAAAGGAGCTTTCCTTTTTAAGTAAAAAAATAAAAAAACCTATATATAGGTTTTGACTTTAGATGTTTGATAGGTGCTGTAGTTAAAGTATACAGCTTACTGATTGTAGAAGTGTTGTCTTAATCAATTCTTTTCTTTTTCTTCACGTTTATCATGTGCAAAGTTAGTGTGTGTCTTCATATATTTTTCCAAGAGAGTTTGTAGCTGTTTGAAAACTTTACTTTCTACATGCCGAGTTACAGTTACTCCTTTTTTAAAAATTAAATATGCAGTACTTCTAAATTTCTTACATCCGCACCAGGTGTCATTTTAAAACAGTGCAATCATAGTGAAAGGTGTTTATAAAGTCATGAGATAGAGACTAAGAGAGAGAGAGAGAAAAGACAGTGAGAAGTGAAAAGATGAGGGGATGCTTTACTGCACTCAATATATACTGAACTACAAAAGAAACGTCGCACATGTATGTGTTTGAAACTGTTTTATTTACAATGAAACATATTCTTTATTCAAGAGTGAAAATGTTTTGCTTTGTTTTGATTAACAAGTACAGATGTGCAATAACGACTCTCGTCGTTGATAGCGCCAGTTCTGACGTTGTTGGTCCCACAGGAGACGTTCCCGACGATGTCGAACGGTGGGGATAGGGCCCCGAGCAGGACGCCGACAAGACAAGTTGAAGCTTCTCAGCCGACGACGAACAGTTGCTGCAGAAATTGGTCTGTTGTGTGTGCCAGTAGTCTGTAGAGCCGATTCTCTTGCTCTGCGGAAGCGATCCTGCAAGTGGTCCCGGTGAAGATGGCGATCTTGACGTGCTGTTGTCACCCTGGGACGACCACTGCGCTGACGATCGTTGGTGCTGTTGGTTGCATTGTATTGCTCCCGCAGTCTCTCTACTGTCCGAACGCTGCATTGAAGTCGTTGACAATGACGTTGGCCAGCATGAAGACGTCCGATGGCTTGTTCCCTCTGGTTTCGAGTCAGACGTGGCATGGTGACAGCGCTCAGGAAACGAATGACAGGATGAAGGTTTTGGGTCCCTTTTAAACCCACTGTATAGAGGATGTGCATGTGCATCGTGCTTTTCAAAAAGCTGCGCTCGAGTGCACTACCATGTTCACGGAAAGGATATGAGTTTTAATCCTACACAGAAATCTCATTGTTATGATGATGTGTTATGGACGGTCAATGCCATATCTGTGATGTTAAAAAAGCATAAAATGTGATTTTACGTATCAAATTCCAATATCATGTGTAAAAGATATCAATTTGAAAAGTGCGACGTTTCTTTTGTAGTTCAGTATATATTTGTTAAAGTGAAATATATTTTGTATTGATGTTGAACAATTATATTTAATTCCCTAATAACGTCCCATATTTCGTACTATAATGAAAATATTACTGCAATTTTAATTAGTTTCATTATTTTGACAAGTACTGTATTGGGTGAATTTATTAACGTTGTATTATTGTTTTTATCTTCAACATTACATTGTAATCATTGCAATTCATCCTTCGGGCTGCAAGAACGGAATTTGATCAATGAAATCCTCCAATCAATCAGGTCATATTGAGCGCGCGCTACTGAAGCTTCGCCCTGCATGCGGTACGTATTTTAGGGCTGTCAAATGTCGCCCGCAAAATTGTGAGCTCTTCCGCTTGACTGGAACATAACGTCATGTATATGTGGACGTGTGCAGTTACCTAGTGTCCCTGTATTAAAGAGTTGCGACAACTGGGGATTTGAACGCCATTTTGTTTCCACTATTACGTAACATTTATATTCAATTCCGATGAGCACCTGGGTGTTCTCAATAGAAAGAATTCGAACGCCATTTTGTTTCCAGAAAAGTCAGACGTCCATGTCGCAACTCTTTAATACAGGGACACTACAGTTACCGAGACAGCTGCTCCCTCTTTAGGTTGATTATTGAAAGGGTCCTCGTAAGAGAAGCGCGGTCCGCTGTGAATAAATGAACGCAAATTTAACTAAATGGTGCGGACTATTTAGTGCGGACCAAAAGTGGGAGGATTATTGAAAGGGGTATAAGTTACAAACCTGTAATCGCCCCTACGCATCTAGTTGCTTCTGCTTGCTTGGTATTGCTGTTCCAATAGAAGGGGTGATAACGTGAATCTCTATTATGATCATTTTTCACTGGATATTCATCCTTTAGTCCCCACCTCAGATGACCAAATTCATGAACAATCGTCTGCCAAATGGAAAAGAAAAGAGAGGAAATTCAATGGAACATTCAAGCTCAATATGATATCGACATGAAGATATGAGCCATTGCGATAAGATTTGAATATGTTAACGAGCCAATAGCCACATCGATAATAAGATAAGCAGTGGAATAAATACAGTAGTTGCAATGTTCTTGACAATTTTGATATTATTAAAATTATCCAGCATTTTATGGCTACTGAAATTCATGAGGACAAATCATTTGAGAATTACTTATATACCGATCATCATGAAGATAATTTAGAGGAATGCGTAGGCCTAACCATCTATATCTTCCACTGGATAAAGCAACAGTTTCTACGTCTGATGCGACCGGTCGCTACTAAGGGTTTGCATAAAAAACACAGTTGCTACTGTTTCAATACAATTTTGTGCATTTTTAGAATCGAATAGTTTTTGCACTGTGAAGTATTTTCTACACAATTAACAGGGGCACCCTTTTCTCAAAGGTATGTTTCTATTCCGAATGTTCTTAACTCCGAAAATTCCGAAAAAAAAGCTTCATTATTCATAAGCTTCATAATTCTGAAAATGAATAAGGGTTCATAATTTCAAAAATCAAATAAGGTTCCTAATTCCGAAAATGCTATAGAACACTACGCAATTTTTAGGAATTACGAACCTTCGGCAGTATGAACCCTTAATCAGTTTCGGAATCATAAACCCTTTTTAATTTCGGAATTATGAAACTTTGAAATTATGAGTCTTAGCAGTCACGAACCTTCCGAAAAACAACATAAGTGATAACCAAATTACATGTAACTGCACAAACAAACAAAACAGATTTATAGTAACGAATTCATTTTAATATAATGCCATTTTAGTTGCACAGGAACCCATAGGAGTTCACGGGGATTGCAGCAGGCAGTAGAATTCTCTGATCAACTTATTGGGGACAGCTCTTTATTTTGACGGGGTAACCTCGCTAGTCATAAGGACCGCTATTCATAAGGACCACTTATTCAAAAAGATCGTTATCCATGACGCGTGACAAAATGAATAGCGGTTTTGTATGAATAGCGGTCTTTTTAAATAGCGAGCAAACCATAAACAAATTACATCGCTATTCATAAGGACCTCCATTCATAAGGACTACTATTCATAACTATTCATAAGGACCACTATTCATAACGCGTGTTAAATGAATAGCTAGTTTCTATGAATAGCGGTCCTTATGAATAGCGAGCGGACCCCCCTTTTGACATTAGGGAGTTTTAGAATAGGGACTTTTAGAATTGCACGTCCACTTAGTCGACTGGTACGCAAGGACATCATTCTACGCCACTGCGCATGCACCACTCGCCCTCTCCCTGTCCTCCTCCCTGACTTGCAAAATCGAGAACGTGTTCACTTCGTTTTTGCGGTGCTCCGAAATCTTCGACGAGGTTCACGTATATGACGTCATCAGAAAAGCTCAACTATTATCACTATGAACACAATGACAAAGAGAGCGGACAAAATATACAGCTCTTCATTGTACCCTCCACAATTGTTCTGGTAGACAAAAGAACATCCCTTCATTACTATTATGTGAAATAAGTAGAACAGGTGAATATGCATGTGACACCTGTTCTACATATTTTTACATAATAGCAATGAAGGGATGTTCTTTTGTCTACCATTGCAATTGTGGAAGGTACAATGAGGAGCTGTATATTTTGTCCGCTTCTTTGTTCGCCATGTTCATAGTGTATGCTCATCCGTTGAGTGTGTACTTCCGGTTGACGTCGACGGTACGTACACGTCGAGTGAAATCTAAAATGATCAGAACTGTAGTCAACATGGGCAGTCGACGACGTTGACATGCGCGAATTAGTCGACTGGGACGAAGTACTAGTCCACTGCTTCTAAAAGTCCCTAATGTTTCAACGTGAACGCCGTCCTAGATCCTCCCAGCGACAATGGACTGCTTTGTGTCAACTGCATACAAAGTAGGTGAAACAAGGTTCACGTTTTAGAGAAGACGGCAATACCATGTTTGATGCGCTCTCGATCTGACTAGTGGACGAGGGAGAAGCCAGTGGACGGGTGAGTTATTCTTGCACAAAGCGCGGTATGCAGTTAACGCAAAGTAGTCCATTGTAGCTGGGAGGATCTAGGGCGGCGTTCACGTTGACGCAATCGGAAACTCCTTATTATTAAAATGCGTACTTACCTTCTGGGGCATACCATACCCTTGGCCATTACGATGATCAGTAATATAGTCTGGTGTAAAAAACATATGCAACCCTGGAGTTCCACATGCCCCGTAGCTCATTACATATGGCCCATGAGTTTTGCGGAATTCAGGCCTGGGTCGTATCAAAACGTCAGCTTCAAAGTAAGACTCCCAGGTAGTCTCCTCATAGTCATAACCTTTATCGTCGCTCCAGAATGGTGGAATTAGGATTCGAATCTCCTTGAAGTAGGTCATATTCCTGTTCACAGAGTAATTCATATAATTTAATTTCATTTCATTTTAATAATTTGTGTAATTCACATTTAGCATAATTCTTTTGTTCAAGTGTTAAGACATGAGACATAGTTACGACTATGAATAATGATAATAATAATACTGATTATATTCCACATACTAAGAATCTTGCTGTTAGATTGGTCAAAAGGTAATCACGTGATAAAACGTAGTTTTCCCCATATCAATCGACCCGAGAAGAAAAGTTCGTGACCTTGACGGAATAGTACTTAATATGTGTTTCGCTGATCTCTTCAGTCCATTTCAGAGTCACAATGCCTTATCAATATTTGGGTACGCGCGAAATGAAAGTGGGTGACCTCTACGAATAGTCAGTTGAAAAGTGCGTGACCGTTACGAATAGCTCCATAGGCGTACTAAAATGAGCGCGCATTGCCCAATCGCGCGCTTAAAATGATAAAACAATTGTGCGCACCCCGGTAGGGGTACGGTTTATGGGGGTTTCTGGTGGTTTTAACATCTTTTGTGAATTTATTCGGGCCTAAATCAAAAATGTCTTTTTCGAGAAGTAGAGAATAATTGTCTATCTCGTACCAGTTAAATGTTTCAGATGCGGAATATAGAGCAAATAATCACTTTTTTATTTCAGGCGATGAGACGTACTATCACTTCCTCGGCAATCTGAATGTATACGCTATCTTTCCTCAGCTTCGCTTCGGAAAGATAGCTACATCTAAATCACCTCGGAAGTGATAGTTTGTCACATCACCTTCACCAACGGTAATTATTTGCTTACTATTCTACTGCTACTAATAATGATGATGATGATAATGAAGCTAATAATGATAATAATAATGAGAATGAATATCAGAATGCGATTATTTACCGTCACATAATATAGTAGAGAGCTTATCACTGAACATATTCAAGAAAAAATGTCCAGAAATTTAGCGAATAGGTCCTACATAAACAATAAATTTGGCCCCATGAATCATTCAGCCTCCCGTGTCCATCAAAACTGCATAGAGTCTTTCACATCGAACATAAATTATCCTTAGGGGCCTTATGGTTGCAGAGATTCAAGTAGGTTTTGTATAATTTTAACCCCACTTAGAAAGTATGATCTCGACGGTATATGAATAACGGCATATGCTGGATTTACAGAGATATTTTTTTATTAAATATTACGATCACTTTATAATTCCGAGTTTCTCGTCTGTTTTCCCCCATTGAGGAGGATGGGGTTCCATGTTATTTTATTTGTCTGTACTTAATAGTGTTAGGTCAATTTATACACACATTTTATTTTTATTTGAATAGTATATGCCTTAAAGAGGCTCAAAATAAATTAGAACTGTATATTAATGATTTTATTTACATTATTGTCTCGATATCCTGAGATTATTATCTATCTAATTTAAAAAAAAAAAAAAAAAAATTATTGAGGCAGGCAAAAAAAAGGAGGAAGGGACAGGATACTAAGTATTTCATCTGGCCTAAAACGTTTTAGTTTAACTTGGCTTAAAACAATAAGCTCTTAAATCGTGGTCTAATTAACACTTCCAACGATTACTGAGAGTAGTTGTATCGAAACTCTGATTTAAGCTGGGTCTAACTTTACCAAATAGGACAATATTCCTAACCCTAACCCTAACCTGTCTGGTGATCCAAATATGAAGAGAAGGTTCAATGAGGGGGAGGGAACTGCGACCGAAATTCAGTTGAGAATTTCGATGCGACTGGCCGACTCGGCCTATAAGATGCATTAACCGATCCTCAGATCATGAATGGACTTGCCCCCAAGCCAAAATATCTATGACCAGTCCGCCCCTGGGATCAATTTAATATTTATTTAACAAGAATTACCTGGTGGCTCTGTGAAGATGATTTGAAGCAAGAGTGAATTCCTTTCTAATGGCATCGATGAGATCAGATTTTTCTTCGACGTCATTTCGAATCGCGATCACCATATCGACATAGCCTCCATCGGTATCAAGTTTGATTCGACCAGCGTTTGCAAGATGCATGACCACGAGAAGAAACACAGGCACAGGAAGTATTCTCCCACCCATTGTTCACTTCGTCTGTGCTCGGTATATTCTGGACAAAGAAATATTTTCAATCAATTTAATTTGATTTTCCAATGTACAGCTGGCAAGATTATTTTTTTTTTTATTTCTTAGAAAATGAAATATTCGGACATCTCTATTGCGATAATTGATACATAATACAAAATATATAAGGTTCAATGATTCCAAATTAAAATATAGAAAGGCTTCGTTTGCCTTTTAGGCTTCATTTTTTCGACCATAAAGCTATTCAACTATGTCTAATACCATCATGATTATTATCCCTCTGGCACATATCAGTACACACTATATCGTGATTGTAATATTTAAAAAAAAAATCGAGAATATAATTTTACCTTAAAACAACATGTAGATGCGACGCAAGCCAAATAATCATGACAAGGAGATCAACACGCCATAAACTCTGCTTGCACATTTCTTTATAGTGTGAGTTCACACATTTCTTCCTCAAATGCACTAAACCAGTTTAAAAAATATATTATTTACATTTGCTTTAATAGTGAAATACATGCATATATACATGAAATAGTGAAACAGTGAAATACATGCATATAATTCCTTTTGGTATATGAGCCTACACTTTGCTTCACCCCAAACTTGGTATAAAGTCTCGGCACGGTATGAATCCCTGGGTCCATTATGGTAGCACAATAATAAATAAGGTCTTATCAGACAGACAACACTAAGTTACACCTTACCATGAAATCAGTTCAAGCTCACGGAAAATTAAACTTTTTTACTAAAATGTTTCCAAAGTCGGGTATACTTTTTCTAAATGCAGTTTACATTTCCTTATTTCCATATCATTAGCCGATATGGTTAAACATGAATTGCCTCAGCAAATCGATACTATTACGAGGTATGGAAAATAACATTACCAATACGCGCCTTATATAAAATAACACTGAAATGAATTGGGAAACATTGAGAAAGATGAGGTTGAGCTTTCAATATGTGTTCGGTCTTACCAAAAGTGTAATGTTCGATGATATCCCAGTAAAGTGATGTCAAAATCGGGAATAAGGTTAGTAAAGTGGAGGAAAAACAGTAACCGCCCCAAGCAAAGAAATATTCTCCAAATGAACTTTCACGAAATATCAGGAAGGAAATGAACTCTGTGTAGCATCCGGGAATGCGTGAAGGAATCTTAGAAGTAATAATCTGTATGTGGTGTATTTAAATGATCTGGGAAGATACAGTGTATAAATATGATTGAATAACATAAGTAAAGGAAAATAAGGAAATAAAGAAAGTCGTATGTATTCACTGTGCTTCTTTGACATTATGTCCATATTTCATCGAATTTAACATAAATAGGTCAATAAGAAAGAAATAACAAAAACAGGATTTGTTTATTATTTCTAATGAAATCGCATATTGACATAAATGTCGGTCCCAAGTCAAGAGCGCTAAGTACTTGTACATGATTGACATTCTCACTCTGTGACCCTATAGTTCATTTTTTTTTCATTATTAATCAATATTCTGTTTTGCAAACGGATAATCATTAAAAAAAAATAATAAATCTAGAAAATTGATCGGATTATTATCCCCCCCCCCCCCTAATAATAATAAGACGAATGATGATGATAATAATTTGTAGAATTATGGAATGTGTAGGATTTTATTGACTCTTTCGACGCCCTCTCGGGGTACGATAGTATACAAACAAACATGAAGTATAAATAACAACGTATAACAGACTTGTGAATACAATTCATGTACATTATACATAATATAATGACATAGAGATACAAACGATAATAGAGTGTATGAGAGTACAAACATGGACAATGTAACCAACTTGTAAATACAATGTATACATAGATAGTGACAATACTATATGATAAAGTCTTTTTACCAGCTAAATAAAGCTGGCTGTTTCACTAACCTACCACTACGAGTACGTGTAGGCCTATGTCCAATTCTATTTGTAGTACCCAAGATGCTTGAATAAGCTTCTTTCTCTGAGAAAATCGCAACATAATAAGGCGAGTAAATCTTGCTAATTTCTTCAACTGAGAAGTGATTCTAGTATCAAAACGTTTTGTCATGTGCAAAGCATTTGGAAGCCTTGTCTTACATAACTTTTTACTTTTTACCCAAATATAAACGTCTCTCCTTTTGAAAATACGGACAAACAAAATTATAGTGCAATTCATCTCCTGCACCAGGAGGCAAATAGAGTCTGAACTGCGTATCACAATGTAGTGACTTCGCATTAAATCGACCTTTGTTTAGAGGTAATTTATGTGATCTACACCGAAACTTACAGAGAGTAAAAGCATCGGTTTTTATTTATGGGTGAGTAATTAGTTTTAAATAATAATAATGATAATAATAATAGTAGTAATAATAATAATAATAATAATAATAATAATAATAATAATAATATAATAATAATTATTAAGTCGCAGTGAGGTAAATTATCATTATATTATTATTATTATTATTATTATTATTATTATTATTATTATTATTATCCTTATAATTTACCTAACCGCGACTTAAGGCGAAACCTAACAATAGGTTTATTCCGTCACAATTTTTTAGCGTACATTATCAAACACACGCACAACTTAGATAACTAAATGCACATTAGGAATAACACTGGATGCATAAAGTAAGCGAAAAAGCAATTGACATTGGCCATTTGGGTTTCATTTTTTTGTGGGTATTGTTTTGTTTTCCATGTTGTATGACTCTCATATGCATATTTCGTTTGAAGAAGAAATAATTACTAACATTTCATTTATGTCATGATGTGCAATCTGAACTCTATGCCTCCCTACTATTTGAACGAGTGACATTCATTTCATATTGCTAGTGGCGTAGTTACAGGGAGACACGGGGGCACATCTACCCCCGCCATCGAATTGGGGGGGGGGGGAGAGAACAAGAGAGAAACAAAACGGAAAGGGAAAAGGAGGAAAAAAGAAGACGAAACGACCACTTCCCGCACCCTCCCCCTAATCAGTTCGTAAAATCGCATTGCATTTTCCACAAAAGACCGGTGCCCCCCCCCCCCCCCCGCCCCCTCAATAGCTGGACTCACGTTGCGCCATTGGATATTGCACATCCTCAAATGAAGGCCGAATAAAATTGATTCTTAGTGTCTTGTTCTTCTGTTTTCAGCCCGCATATATATGTTTGTTATTTGAAATTATTTCATTGGACGTAAAAATAAAGAGAAACTTGGTGCAACCTAGACGACTGGAAAGGGGAAAATAAAAAAAATATATACGTATAGTACAGGTCAAGGTTTTGAGTCTCTGCATTGTATTGATATATAAAATTTCATCGAAAAATCAGGACGAGAAACTATGATTCAACTTTACTTGGCCTAAAGGTAATAATAATAATGTGATTTATATAGCGCCAAATCCACTCTGTGGTACACTACAAAACATTTGTTATGCATTCTTTTTGAGGATTAATCTTTTAGTATCAGTGCTCTACGTTTTAAGTGCGATCAAGGCTACATGTGATTCGAGGCCAACCTGTCTATTATCTGCTCGACCATATACACCCCTACTCTTTGACTGTAATCATAAATCATAAATCACGATGACAATGGGCTGTATCTATAAAACTAGCTAAAGCATGGCAAATTCTACCAAACAAAAGGAATGACGTCCTTCTTGAAAGAAAATGATTCTCTAATGAGCAATCAGGCTGTTTTACACGCTTACATTGTAATATAAAACGACCTACATCTGAATGACAACAGACAGTGTAAGAGAGAGAGAGAGAGAGAGAAAGAGAGGGGGTGGATAACATCACCCCTATAACGGCATTGACTTCGTCGGTCCCGCCAGGTTATAACACAATAGATAATCTGACATTCGTTATGATATAACAGAAAATGGTACATCAAAACACCGCGACTTGGAAATAAAATCCCGTATAAAAAAAAAAGTAGAGTATATCCTTTGAACACATTAAAGTTTAAACAGAAATTTTAAAATACACATTACGCAAAGGAGAAAAACCTATCGATATTTTGTCACTTTGTCATATGCTTTTCAATTTGTTTTGTTTTTTTTTTGTTTTTTTTTAATTTCTCCCTCAGTATGACATGATACAATCGTTAAATTGCTTCAGATTGGGTGTGACATCTTGGTATTTGCATCGTAAAATGAAATGTTTGCCGAGTAAGGAAAGGGAATCAAAAGATGAAGAGACTTCTAGGTTTAGCAATTCCAAATATATTGATTGTCAGTATCGTTTTTCCTATAAAAAACATGTTTCTAATAGTTCCCCAAACCACTTTGATACTCCAGTCTTTAAACATTTCACATCAAAATTACAATGGAAAAGAAATTCTCCAGCAACAGGTAACATTAATAATTCTAAGCAATGATTTCCAACATAATGATGTAAATAGTCTTGTAACCCATTCAATTTTCTGAGATTGAAGAAACGATTTAATACAAGTCATATTAATATCCGTCTTTGTGATTCTTTACCAGCATTCCACATATCTACATGGACCATTCCATTCGAATTCGTATAAGATTTTGTTAATCTTATGGATAAAAATTAATCGGGAATGGAGACTATAATAGCTACATATAAAAATGGCATATAACCAAAATTTTTTAATATTTGAAATTTTCCGTAAAATGAAAGATTTCTGGCTTTCCATAAGTTCAGTTGAGATTTGATATTTAATACGATTATTTGGAGTTGTGCCTTGAAGTTCCTATATCCAAACGAGTAGGAGATAATTATCGATTCCAAGAATGGTCAAAACACCAACGAATTTGATATTTAGGCTTCTTACGGAAAGTTTTGTCACCGTTTTCACCGCGGCCAAAGTTAAAAATGCCGATTAGCGGGATTTTCTCCCGGATCTTGTCATATCCTTCGGCGACTCTAAGAAGTCGCCGTTCAGCGGGATTAGCGCGAGCTTTTGTTTACGGCGATCCACCTGCTAAACGAGATAAATAGAACTTCCGCCGCATCGCTCAGTCGGCGTGTTGAGAACAAAGCCGCTCCGCAGGCGCGCCGAATCAATCGGCGCCGCCGAGGGCCCGCCGATGTAAAAACTTTCCGTAAGAAGCCTATGCTTGGTTGTGTACATTAATTTGTCATATAGACATCGATTTCGTCTTTGCATAACTCAATGAGAATGACGAACTAATTTTAAAGTTATCAAGGAAAGCCGTTAAATAAGAATATGATTCGAAATTCGACAAAAATACTGTTACAGTCTGCGTACATGGCAAGTTTAATTTCATGAGAAGGAGTCAGATTTATGCCTTGGATTTTTTGGTTCATTCTGATATTTACAGCCAACGTTTCGATCGCTAAAATAAAGAGGTATAGAGAAAGTCCATATGACGGGGTAACCTCGCTAGTCATAAGGACCGCTATTCATAAGGACCACTTATTCATAAAGATCGTTATCCATAACGCGTGACTATTAACATGAAGGAATATCAAGCAAAGCATAGACAAATTACCTCGCTATTCATAAGGACCACTATTCATAACGCGTGTTAAATGAATAGCGGTTTTTTATGAATAGCGGCCCTTATGAATAGCGAGCGGACCCGCCTATGACTATCCGAATGCTTGAATAATGGGAATTAGGTTTCATCATCAAGGATTTGCTTGATATTTTAAAGTTCCTTTTATAGTATCTTGGTTTTTTTTTCTTAGACTGTTATTTATCAGAGAAGAAAAGCTGTAATTCTTGCATCTTTAGCTGTTATTTTTTTTCCTTTGAGTCTATTCATAGATTAATACTTCACTGCATTTACATGATTAAAAAGCGAATCCAATTAATCAATTTTTCTGCCATATTTTACAGCAGCATAATCAAATCAATGAATGAGGAAAGTGTGTTGGTGAAAAACCTTTTTGGCTGTAAGGACGCTTCAGAGTACACACGCTTGTTGAAGTTCCCCCACATAACAGTGCCTCATCGCACATAATGAGTTATTGTTCTCATATTTTTCTTGAGCTTTAGCCTGCTTTATAGATATGCAGGGGCGGATCCAGGAGTTTTTAAAAGAGGGGGCACAGATCCGAAATAGTACACAATTAAGGAGGTAATTTGGTGGTGTAATTAAGGTATGCCAGTTGGGTTTTAACGGGGGGGGGGGGGGGGGGGGCGGTCGATTCGGCCTCCCCCTGGATCCGCCCCTGGATACGGCCAATTTACAAAAGCTTGTCACCATGTGAAAGGTTGCAAATAATGGTGGCTTAGCCAGACTTGATTTGACAGGATTGGGTAACCCACAAAATAACAAAGTCACATAGTCACACAGAAACCCACATGGTCACACACACACACACACACACCCAAATGATCTTTCGTATGTTTTAAGCGAATGCAAAGTATATAGACCCCTTTAGAAAGGAGTGAGTTATATGGATACTAGCGAGCGCTGTAACCTGAAAGTACTTTCGATGCTGAAGGTCTTTAGGCTGATGGTGTGAATAAGTAGTTACATCGTCATCACGATCATCGCTGCACCTTTTTTTAGATTGTATCCACATCACTGCTTATAGTGCTTCTCGAATAATCAGGATGGTCAGTATTACCTTTCGTTTGACATTTCCTGATTTTCTTGATGTTTTCCACCTAAGATTAGTGTAGTTGTCGAAGACATATTTCTTTGTGTGCAATGTTATTTTGTTATGGGTTTTTTATTGAGAGAAAACAGAAAAAATTACACAAACGCCATCCATACAGAAAGGACTTGCTCGTGGGGATTATCAAACAGGTTCGCTCACTTGCCCTACTCCCAAAGCTGGAAACATACTTTCATGCAACATGTGTGTGTAGTCCCATAAAGTCCATTTCTGTTTGCATTGTATGTTACTTTCATTAAGACTGAATCAATTCCTCAGCACTTTGACGATTCCAAAACATCGCAATGTACAGTACATAACTTCATATGTACTACGGTGTGTTTCTTAAAAAAAGAAACCCAACTTTCTCCAGCAACATGTCGTCAAATAATACATAACTAGATTTATTGTAATATATCATTAAAAAAAGTGTATCCCCTTATATGATACCACATTTGTGATAATACAGCCTGATATGAATAATAATTATAAACCAGCTATTTTAAAACTGATTTGCTCACGAGAGTGGGATGTATTTATCAACACAGTGAATGGCCATTCATTGAACCTCACTCTGCTTTCATTTCCTTTTTATCTTGACTAAAGCACGTACTTGCACGGGCAGACTGTGCCATCATCTGGAAGGACACTTTGGCTATTTTGTTTTACCCATGTCTCATTCAAGGTTGCAGACATATGAAAGATGACTAAGAAACATCACAAACTATGTGTGTTTGTTGTTTGTGTCTTTATCACTTGTTTAGTTTATTTCCACTGTATTTAACGGAATTACAAAATGCATTATTCCTGTGCGCAAACTGCTTTTGACATCACTCATTTAAAACCTTTCAAATTATCATAACTTATTTGGTATAGTATGAAAGAGGATGAAATGAACTTTGTCATGAATAATAAAAAAACAATAAATCAGGACATAATTATTTTCCCAGTAATTTATGTGAAAATTTGGGTTTCATTTTATAAGAAATATATAATCAACTTTCCTCATTGCTGCCAGACATTTTTTTTTTTCACAATGTAGTCTCATGACAAGAACTCAAGTTTTATGTTGAATACTTATTAAGGAATGCTGCACTAACATGTATATGATTATCATTTTGTCTTTATTCATCCCGTGTCAATTCCGTCTTTAGTATTTCAAGGTGGCCATGATATTCTTCATACTCAATCAGCAACATCATGGTAAGTTGGTAGGGTTCTCAAATTTATAGTTTTAAGAGTTATTAGCCCTTTAAAAGAAATCATAAAATCTGGAAAAATATGTCGTGATATATATTATACCACAAAAAAAAATTGGAAACTCAATTAATGATCGATTATAAATCTACTGTCATGACATAATCATGGCTATGTTTCGTATCATTAGAAAGTGGATATATTTCACTTTAATATGACACAATGACATTTCTTCATGTGTCCATATCTATGAAAAAACATCATTGTTATAATAATTATTGTTCTTTTTGTATTTATTTTATGTTATGCACTACAGTATTATGTTAATATGATTGAAAACAGTCATCAGAAGCTGAAATCAGAATCTCAATGTGAATCACATTTGTTATGATTTCGCGTGGAATGTGCAGTACATCAGGACAGGGTCAAAATGATAAGTTGCAAAATGCAGTGCTCCTGTACATTCTTCTAAAGTCTAAACAAAGGGATGCTCATGCTACGGAAAGAGAGATATAATCGATCAAACTTGAGTTTCCAAACTCTTTTTGAGGTGTTCATATGCACAAAGAATTATAAAAAATACACTGAATGTGTATTTGGCATTTCTTTATCCAATGCGATACGGAGGATAAACAACAGGGATGATTATAAAGCAATAATGACACAGTAATGATAGTAATACGATGAAGATAATGGTATGTTTTATTAAATGAAAATATCAGGTCGCAGCCCCAGAGCTAAATTGAACAATATTTATACAGAGATAAAATATTTCACATAAAACAGACAAAAACTGTCAACATACACAAGATACATAAATTACATTTAAAATGTCCTACATCATAAAAAATTTATGGAAAGATTAAGCATAAATACATACTATCAAAAAATAGAATCACAAACATAATTGGGTATAAAATGGTGAGTAATATCAGTTCTAACACAGTATGACACAATGGTGTTCAGTGTTTGGAAATGAATAGAAGACAAAGTACTGAGGAGAAGAAGGGGAACACCAAGGGAGGAGAGATAATCTGCATTTGGAGATTAAGAGAGAAGAGTAGAAATGTAGAGATATACATGTGCACCGAGTTTCATAATGAAATATACAGATGGAATAGTATATCAATAAATCAATGGGCCCCCCCCCCCCCCAAAAAAAAAAGGAAGTTCCGTACAAAATACAAGGTACCGCTTCAAAAGAAACATACATCAAGAGCTTACAAAAACATAATGAGAAAATTGGTCAGTACAATGTTTGCATATAATGACAATAATGATGAAAATAATGATCACATACTAATTATTATAATAATACAATAATAACAATAGTAATAATTATAATATCAATAACACTAACTATTATAACAATTACAATAATATGAAAAATGATAACAATGATAATGATAGTGGGTTTATTTCGATTCAATTCAATTTATTTATTTAAGTCCATTTAAAAAGGACATAAAAACAAAACACATCAAACATATAGAAAATATATTAAAGCACTGAACCAATAAACAAAAAAGAGAGCGGAAAGGAAAGTAAAATATAAAAGAAGCGTACAATTGATATTTACAGCACATCAATAATGGACTTGAAATGGGAAACTGCAACAGCACCAAATAAAGGTTTTGTCTAGTTTGTATTGATTTAAGTTTGTATTGATAAAAATATTGTATTGTAAAAACATAATGATAAAAGTGTTGGGATGAACTAATTATGTTGCAGAGTAAGTAAATAAGAATTCCTTAAGTTTTGATTTAAAGGAATTTGAAATGAAACTTATATATATATATATATATATATAATGAGGAAGAGAGATCCAAATAAAAGGTCCTTAAGTTTGTACTTAAAAGAAAAAGAAGATGCTGTGTTTCTACATTCTTCAATATAATGATTTTTCAGGATTTGTAATGTTATAGTCATACATTACTGTTTGAAATTTAATAATTGAGGCAAGATTATATGGCAATTTATTGTGTTTGTGTTTGAAAATCTTTAATGCAATACACTATTGATTCAATTGATATAAGTGTTTTTATTTTAAGTGGTTGAGAAGGAGCAGTATAGCCAGACATTGAACGTAATTTTGCAAACTGTTTTTGCAATTTCAACAATGGAAGGAGCCTAGAAGGATATGTGTTGGCCCAGACAACATTGCAAGACATTAAATAATAATAATTTTAAAAAGCAGATTTAAATAATCCGACAAATTTCCGAAAGGGGGATTACTACGCAGTATCCAAATCACTCTGCAACAAATCCTCTATCAAAAAGTTGAAAATTATGGATAATATAGGTTTTCCCGGTCAATTCATCAAAACAGCAGCCAAGTTGATGCACTGTCACTCGATTTCATTTGAATTTGAATGCTCATCAAGATCAACAGTCAATTGCCTATAATAAACAGTCCATTTGATATTTAGAGCAAGCAGTCACATACTTTCATCCTGCATTTTGATAGAATGAGCATTCAAATTCCAATTTTACCCAATGAGCATTGAAATTCACGGGAGCCTTGGATCGCGAAAATTTGGGAATTCGATTTCATCACTAGACATATTCGCCATGCAATGGAGTTATCAATGCACTTTTTCCCTTCGAATTTTCAAATTGTTTTTACTAGATAACATTTTGAAACAATGTGTAAAGTCTTGTTCTTGCAATGTCATAGATCAGGATTAAATGATAATTATAAAAACTTATATATATATAGTTTTTTATATACTCTACAAAAAAATGTAAAATCATGGGACATAACAAAGTTGATAAACAAGCGTAAGCGCCTCTGAACGATTTCTGACTATTAAGAAGTGTGGTTGCTCGATAACCGTTAGCACCCCTCCTGTTTCGGGGCCCTGTGATGCAATCATTCAATTTCGAGCGAATTTGAATAATCACCGAGATCAACATTCAAAAAGCTGACTACTTCATTCAATTTTAATTTCAATATGGCACGAAAAAGAGACATGATAACGAAGCTTTTCGACCTGCACTCATCAGGTTATCACGCAGGTATATAACAAATTACTTGAAATCAACTATATTATACTCGGTGAACCCGGACGCAAACTAGACGCCGTAATTTCAGAACAATCGCAAAGCTTGGACGAACTCCTTTTGTCTGCACAGAAGAGGTTCTTGCGATTGAATGTAAGCAGCTTCCAGAAAGCGTAAATGCGCTGAGCTTCTGGCCCGGGACATAATTGAGAATTGATCGTCGGCATAGCTTTGTGCGCAAGCTGGATTGTTCAGCAAGTGGAGACCAATCGCTGAATCGCATTTGGCTGCGTGCGCTGATTGGTTGTACGGCGTCTAGTTTGCGTCCGGGTTCACCGAGTATAATATAGTTGATTTCAAGTAATTTGTTATATACCTGCGTGATAACCTGATGAGTGCTGGTCGAAAAGCTTCGTTATCATGTCTCTTTTTCGTGCCATATTAAATTTTGCAGTACCAAGAAATTATTTGTGAATTTTAATTTCATTAGCATGACTAATTTGAATGAGGCATGTACCTCCCTGATTTTGAAACAGGCTGAAATTATCTTTGAAAATACAAATCACCCTCTCCATTCCTATTATACTGTCATGCGTTCTGGAAAACGGTTTCGATCGGTAGGATTTCGTACAAATCGTTTTGGAAACTCATTTATTCCGCTGTCAATCCGGGAATACAATAAACTCAAGTAACAAAGCTATACAATTATCGTCCCGCTATACATGAAACTCACCAGACTAGACATTATTGACTTGTGCAACGTATTATCCTCATATTTTTCTTTTAATGTTGACTCTATATAGAAAGCTAATTTGTATAGTAATCTAAACTTAAATTGAAAATCTTTCCTTTCTGATGAGTTCAGGCTGAAAAAATATGCTGATTGTAGTACGTATAATTCTGTATGTTTATGACCACATATGACTACATGTTCATAACTTGTGTAATTTTGTTTATTTATATGAATGTTATGTACTTTTGTAAGCCAACAAAGCAAATTTCCTTTGAAATTATCTATCTATGCAATTTCATGATTTTCTCACATAAACGTGTAAAAAGCGCGTTCAAATTAAAAATGCACGTAAAATGCATTCAAATTCGCACCAGCACTGACCTGATGAACGTTAAGGAATTCAAAATAACGAATAGGCAAGCATTTTTAGCATTTGGGCAGTGTTTTTCGGTATTGCTTATGTTCTTTGTAATCTGCATATGTTTGATTAAATTATGCAAACTTTATGCACCTTGAAAATTTATGGGACATTTGCCTTATACTGAACTTTCATTCCTCTGACAAACCGTCATCGAAGCAACAGCTCATATAACTCAACTTTCACATACATACAATCAGGCCCCTGCGAACGATTTTGTTACCGGGGGTGCTGTGGGCAGATGCAGTTGGTATTCAGTTGCATATTTATGAATGGCGCCCGGGGCAAACGATGAAGTTGCTTTAAGTGTAAGGCAAGTCTCCCCTATAGAAAACTGGAGTGCTACAGCCAGCGGCGGATCCAAGATTTTGAGATTCACTAAATTTTCTGACAAGCAAAAAAAAATGTCCTCAGCGTTTTGGGGTCTCTTTTGAACTCCAAAAATCTCTGACAAGCAAAACACTCAAAAAAGTCACCAGTATTTTGCTGGCTACAGCACCCCCTACAGCACCCCGCATCCTCAGACTTCTAGGGTGCTGTGCCCCCCCCCCCCCCCCCCCAAAAAAAAAAACAAAACAAAACAAAACAAAACAAAACAAAACAAAAAAAATCTGGGGGTGCTGCACCACCCCCAGCACCCCCGGCTCGTAGGGTCCTGCATACAATTCATTTATACACGACTATGGCGGCGGCTCGAGGAGAATACATGAATATCTCGAATACGGACAGAATTAGGTTGGCTGAAACAACAGACAACCAGCAAGACTCCCTAGAACTGGCCGACACTCTAGGAATAAACATGAAATATGATTAAAATAAACTTTCAAAATGAAAGTTTGAAAATGAGAAGGAAGTTATATAATCAAAAACAGTGAAAAGGGGTGCATATGGCGTGAAGAATTACATACAACTTCAGAACTTCTTTATGTTAATTTAATTCGAACATTCAAAGTGCGAATGTGTGTGCCTACAAATGAAATTGAAATTGGTATTTGGGACGAAATTGAACGTCTAGTATCCAGCTGGCGCGAAATTGAATGACAACTTCGCACCGTTAAATTTAATGGATTTCTCTCTAAACTGAGTGAAATAAAATCTAAAAGAAATGATATAAAACGAAATTGAATGCTCAAAGAAGGAAAATGAACCATGAGAGCAGAGAGTTGACGTAAATCGTTCGAACTTGAACGCCTATTCATGAATTCGAATGGAACTCTGAATTGAAATTGGGCGGGAAAACCTATAAAATAAAACAGACATAGGGGCCTACAATATGATTCGAAATGCTATTTGGAATATGCTGCACACATTTCAAACGATGAACAATTAAGGGTAGTCCCAATAATCCGTTTGTTCACAATATCCTTTAGATGTCTACATAATTTTGTAACAAATGAAGAAGTTAGATTAATGAAAAAAGCAAACCGGCTTTTTTCTGTACTTCTTCTACCCGGTACACTGTAAAAACTAAAGTCCTACTTTTAGGGGCATGTATAGTGACTGCACCTGAAATGCTGTTTTAGCACTTGTAGTGTGCTAATTTACCAGCAAAAAATAAATGTGACCGTGGCGAGCCTAGAACCAGGTTCCGCTGATTGAGAGGCGCTGACGTTACCGATAGACTGACGAATGCTTCTTGCAATCCCGTTTAGTCATGGGAGTCAAGTAGATAACATGAACTACAGGGTTGGAAAAAAGTTTGGAATATTTTTTTGGCGATGAGTATGTCTGATTTTAAATGCTAGTTTCTACTATATTGTGATGAATAATTCATCCAAATCGGATTAACTGTGTTGAATGAAGTCTACTGTTCCATCTTGTACCAAAGATTACGTAATATTGTTAAACATGTTACAATGGCTGACCAATGAACCACATGTTGTCAGATTTGCTCTATTTGTGTTTGAACATCTTGTTATACATTTCTGTACTTCACGTGGAATTTTGAAAAAGCTACGTGCAGTTTGCAGTCATTTTGAGGACTTCGGTATAGCAATTAAACTGTATCTGATTATTTAACTTTTTCGTTAGACATTTGCAAAAACAGCAAATATACGCTTCCGAATTCCAAGTGGACCTCTGCACTGTGTGATAAGCCTGATTTTTAATGTTGTGCTTTTAAAGTTAAAAAGGGACACATATCTTTTATTTGAACCTCAAAGAAGTACTTAAAATGACGAGGGATATGTTTAAGACAAGAAATAATTCTTGGAATAAAAATATTCCAAACTTTTTTCCAACCCTGTATGTGGTGTCGTAAATTCACTATGTAACAATATGATCTGCTCTAAATCGTACGATGTGAGTTAGTCTAGCGGTAATGTCAGCGGACCCTGGTTCGAGGCTCGCCAAAATCACGATTTTTTTAATGAATGTTTAGCAGTTTAAGGAGCCGGTCCAGCTCCCGTGAAAGTGCTGAAATAGCACGCTGTGTGCATTCAATAGCACTCTGAGTGCAGTCCCTATGCATGCCCTCAAAAAGTGCTAAATACAGCACTTCAGTTTTTAGAGTGTACATGTTTGAAAATGAATGAACACACTTCGAACTTGACTGCCTATTAATAAAAATCGAGCATGAATCCGCACCCAAGTCGTCGTAACTGAATTTGAACGACGTTTTGCCTTCTTAAATTGAACGACGATAAATTAATTTGGATGCTCGAAGCACATTTTCCGACACTGGAAAATGAATTTGAACGACTAAAAACTGATATGAACCAAACGGGACGAGCAAATCGTTTGAATACGAGCGTTTGAAAATGAATTTGAAAGCTAGTTTTGCGAATTTGACTGGGAAAACCTATATAAAGAGTATTATCATCTAACCTGAGATAATAATAATAAGATGACTATAAAGTAAATAGCCATCCTATCAAGTAAAGTGATATTTTATGTTGATTTATGTTTACAATGCATAAAACAATTCTTTCCTTAGTAACGTAGGGGACATAATAAGCTATCAAGTGAAAAAGAAATCAACTTTATTAACCAAATTTCGCTTCTTATCACAGAATAGTTGCTAAGCACATTCGAGGTACAAAAAGCTAGAAACTATGTCGGCATCGTAACTTTACACCACATTGTTAATTGGTTCTTTTTCTTTGATTTTCACGTTGTATAAACAGGCATTCTCGGCGAAGGAACATGCCCTGGAATACGTCAGGACATCTGTCTATATGGTGTCTTTGAACGTACAGGGGAATTAGTCAAGTTGGTTCCCAAGTATCTACCATCTGATCACCCTCTATATGACGTTAGAGCACCAGAAGCAGTGAGGGACAAAATACATTTTTACTGCGCTCATCCGGGTACGAACACTATTGTTTGTTTTGTTTCTGTTTTGTGTTTGTTTATTTACACTTTGGGAGAATGCGTTAGAAAGAATTTGACATTTCGCTAACTTATTTTGAACACAGGTCAATGAAAGTTAAACATCAACTATATACTAATCAAATATTACTGGCAAGTTATGGATCATAGAAAACAGGAATGTGTTATTTCAGTGCTGCATAATCGAGTGATTTTGCATGGACCCTCCTCCGCCACTTCCCCTGGATCACCTCAAGGTAAAATTCCTAAGACGCCTTTTTTCCCTCTCTTGCTCAGGCTGTAATGATGATGGTACTTTTTTCATTTATACACATGCCTTTGTCGTAATTCTATAGGTTCGATTTTCTTCTGTTCTGTCTTACAGCATGTTACTCAAAGCCGTGTCTTAATGGAGGGATGTGCACGGAGCAACTTGATGGATTTAGCTGTTCTTGCCATGGAGGTTACACAGGAACACACTGCGAGCAGCACGGTATGCTATTTTGAATTCCATTGTGAATGAGCATAAAATTTTGGAGTCGAATTCCAATATACATACATAAACACACAACGAACATGGTATGTTTGTTTGTTTGCTGTTTGTTTCCCCCTTTTATTTTAGTTTTGTTTTTAAATGGAATCAGAATATAGAAACGAATTCCAACAGATATATTGTCATAGCAGTTTCTGATTGTCTGTGCATATAAGCATACATTACTATTTACAGCATGACGATCACTGTTTTCCGGTCTCTTGAGCATTATGACTCGGTGTAGGAAGGCGTACCTATCCTATGACATCCTGCATCTCCCATAACTCAGAGGAAAAATGACGGACCGGGAAATAGTAAGCCCGGCAACACTAAATACATATTCAAATCATCTAATGTTAACAGGGTACACTGTAAAAACTGAAGTGCTACTTTTTCGGGGCATGTATAGTGACTGCACCTGAAATGCTGTTTTAGCACTTGTAGTGTGCTAATTTACAAGCAAAAAAAAATGTGACAGTGGCGAGCCTCGAACCAGGTTCCGCTGATTGAGAGGCGCTGACGTTACCGATAGACTAACGAATGCTTCTTGCAATCCAGTGGTGTCGTAAATTCACTATGCAACAATATGATCTGCTCTTAATCGTACAATGTGAGTTAGTCTAGCGGTAATGCCAGCAATTCTCGATCAGCGGACCCTGGTTCGAGGCTCGTCAAAATCACGATTTTTTTTAATGAATGTTTAGCAGTTTAAGGAGCCGGTCCAGCTCCCGTGAAAGTGCTGAAATAGCACGCTGTGTGCATTCCAGTAGCACTCTGAGTGCAGTCTATATGCATGCCCTCAAAAAGTGCTTAATTCGGCCGTCCTGGTGCTGGAAACAGCACTTAAGTTTTTTTGAGTGTATAGGCACCTTCAAGTGGACTACTGTCGGAACACCCATACGTCCTACTTTATAGTTATATCAACACATAATTTATGGCACTGCACATGCCCACCTTCCTTCTGTTCTGTCTTACAGCATGTGACTCACATCCGTGTCTTAGTGGAGGGACGTGCACGGATGAACTTGATGGGTTTAGCTGCCTTTGCCATGGAGGTTACATAGGAACACACTGCGAACATGGTAGGTTTGGTTGTTTGTTTTTCCCAATTTTTCAAAATGATGATTTTACATGGATTCATAGAAACGAATTCGAACAGATATATTGTCATTGTAATTTCTGATTATCTTTGCGCATAAAAATACATTACTATTAACGGCATGACAAAGTTCTTTTCACTGTATTTCGGTCTCGTATGCGTTATGAATCGGGTGTAGGAAGGTCCGACATCAGAGGGTTCATTTTCTGTTTCTCGTATTCACAGACTAGAATTAGCATATCCACGAAATACTTCGGTGGCGTTGGCTTTTGGCCTTACTCACATATCGCCCCCTAGCTCCCTTGGCTTTAGCCATCATTTCATGAAGATTTTTTTTCCCCATCTTCCAGAGGGTTCAGTTTTCAGGCCCGTCTGTTCTCCCGATACCTTTCGCAGACCTGTCCTGTATCACCCCGCAGCTCCCATAACTCAGAAGAATAATGACAGACCCAGAAATAGCCAGCCCGGGAAATATAAACACAAATTCAAATCATCTCAAGTTCAAAATGTAAGCACCTTCAGGTGAACTGTCCGAACACCATCGCACATGCCCACTCATAAACAAGTTAGAGACAACGGGAAATTTAACCCCATACGTACACATGTATTCTTTCATTCCATCAATTATGTCATACAAAAACATATCAATGAGCTTACAATCTTGTGGAAGTGTTGAATAAGTTCGGATCCTTGTCTCTTTACACTCCTACAGCCAACCTGACAATG
This sequence comes from Heliocidaris erythrogramma, assembly GCA_025617745.1. Classification (NCBI taxonomy): domain Eukaryota; kingdom Metazoa; phylum Echinodermata; class Echinoidea; order Camarodonta; family Echinometridae; genus Heliocidaris; species Heliocidaris erythrogramma. The sequence continues at coordinate 45,638,897 of CM046863.1, forward strand.
CAAAATGAAAACTACAGAATGTAAACAGTGCGAGAAGGCAAAACAATTTTTATCCCCCCAAAACAACAACAACAACAACAACAACAAACAAACATACAACAAATTTAAAATTTAAAATGTAAACAAAATAAATCGTATATTTCCTAACCGCTATAGTTTTGTCAAAGTAAGCGTGATGTAATAGTAGGGAGAGCGGGGTAAAGTGGGACGAAAATCGTGATTTTGCACCCTTTGCTTTGTAACTTCTAAAATATTAATTGTACCCTGCCCATTTTTACATGGTAAATAGTATCAATTGTAGTAGGCTACAAATCAAGGTATTTGACACAATCCCTATATTTTTAGCTTTAATGCAAAGAATCATTAAGAATGAGGTACTTGAAAGGGGGGGGGGGGGAGTGGGACGCCATGGAGGTGAACTGGGACAGTAATAGCGGTTAACTGGGACAGTCAGGGAGTAATGGGATATGAGTCTTGAAAATGCTAAAACCACTTTTTTTCTGGTAGTTGTCTAATATAAGTTATGGGAATATTAAAGGTAATAGATCACTTAAAAAGAAAAAAAAATACTTGAAAGTCACCTGTAAAGTTGACTTTATAAAGATTCATGCCTATTAAAAAAATATTGGATGAAATGATGAGAGTTTAGTGAATTTTAAACTATATTTCGACGGTTTTGTGCAAAAATAAATAGTTGTTTATAGTACTTTTACCTTTTGTTTTTGTAACACAAAAGTTTGTCTCAGGTAGTATAAATGAATTGTAAAAAGGAATTGACCGATATGAATTTTTACGATTTTTATTCTTTTTTTTAAAAGATATTTCCATCTAATTTGTCTATAGATTATGACTGATAAAAATTTTCCTTACACAAACAAAAATTAACCGGGGTGAACTGGGACAAGATGTAAAAAAACAACAACAACAAATGCCTGCAAAATATTAGTGTTGGTCTTTATCGCTAAAAATCATATTGCAAATTTTATGGTCATATGATACTTATATGCTGTATGCGGGGTGTTCATTATAGCCAAGAGGTACACTTGAAATATTTGACAATGAATGATGAGGAATAGAAAAAAGTGGTAAAAAAGAAGTGAAAATTAAACCTACAAGCAAAATCGCAGTATAGTTCTGGATGTGTGTGTGTGTGTGTGTGTGTGTTTGTGGGTGTGCGTGTGTGAATCATGATAATATCTTTCGATTTTCTTTTCTCATGTCTGTTGTCTTACTTCTCCACATTTTCATTTAGAAATGTGCCCACTCGGCTGGGTGTACGGGGAAACAAAATGTTTCCTGATCACTAACGCGAATGAAACCAGGACATGGCAAGCTGCTCATGATTACTGTAATGGTCTTGATGCGGTTACCATAGGCAACGGAGATGCGATTGGTCCGTCCCTCTTCTTCCTAGAGAGCAAGGAAGAGTTCAAGCTTCTTCAATCTCACCTGACCTCCGAATGGACCTGGATGAACTGCCATGCAAGTGGGACTTGGGAATGTTTCACAGACCGAGGAGGGTCTACGAGTACATACAGAAGTGAGTTAAGAGTTTCATGACTTACTGCACTAAAGACCGGCTCACGCTGGGCGTCGTGTGCTGCCGCAATGGCAGCGTCAGGGTCGTACGGTCTTTTGCGCGTCATGAAAGAGTGATCGTTTAAACATGAAATTAAAGAGACTGCAATATGAGCAGTGCAACGATACTTTTAATAGCTGACGTATGAGTTAATTGCCTTCGTAGGCTTGATTAGCGCAGGTCCTGACGCAATCGAAATGACGCCTCGCGTGAGTCGGGATTTATTCTCCTTAAAGTAGAACGTTGATGATTTTAAATATTGGCTTAATACTTATTATTGCATAGATGGCATAAATTAAACAAGGTTATCCAAATTCAACGCTTGGAAACATTTGAAGTAATGATTATTATCAATTATAAAACGGTAAAATACAGCCCCCGATATAGCAGCTGAAGAGCTCCTCGAACGCTGCTGAGATATGTGACGACACACCCTGGACCAGTCCTGGCTAAGCAGACGATGTCCCATAACATCTTACACATTTTTCAGAGCCTATTTTGTCATCTCCTCTTCACTTATTTCTCTTCCTTCACTAGCGTCAGTCTTAATGTTAGTCTGTTGCCTCACTCTTAAAGGCATTCAGTAACTTTGTGGAGGCTTGATAAAATCTGAGCTGTCTGGCCTTACATGCTATCAGTGTATGTAATATGGTGTAAAAATGAAGCCCATGCGGAAAAAAGCACTTCAAAATCACCATGTGCTTCACAAAAGTAAACATATGCAAATGACCGGAAATGCCAGACCCATTTTCCCCATTGACTCAGTGTTAGACTAAAGCGTATGGCCATACGCTTTCGTAAATATGAGTATTCAGTCACAGATATCTTAATAATAGCATTATATATTTGAAAACCTTTCTATGCCTGGCTATTTATTTATCCTTCTGAACATCATTATACAAGACAGATATCAAAATTCAACAATTTATTAAATCAAGCTTCCACAAAGTTACTGAATGCCTTTAACTTCGTGTATGGTATTATTTTGATGAAAAATGCAGCGTTAAAAAAATAAAGGAATCAGTCACTTGTAAACAAAATAAGACGCCATTGTATTTTCAGCTGTTTGCACCGGGGCATGTTCGGCGTTTCAAGAGGGAACGAATACCATCCTGCTATTATTCGGAGGGCTTTTCAATTTGAAAGTGGGGTTTATTTCATTGATCATTGACCCTTCTCTTATGTATTTACAATCAAACGGTTTTAGCTATCAGAATCAGTTTCACTTTCCCTTTATAATGGTGTGAAATAAGGTCATGTTTAAATACACCAAACTCTTTATAATTTGATAAATAATTGCATTGCAATTACGTTCATTCATTATAGGACGTCGTCTGCTTAAGCAGGATCGATCCCGAGTGTGACGACATCAAAACATCGCTATATTTCTGGCGAATCCTCGGATATTCCAGATGCTGAGAAGAGCTTTTATTTGTGTTGTTTTTATAATCACCAGATACGCAGTTGACATAAAACTTATAAGATTGCCATCTGTAAGCTTCCCAGTTTCTAGTGATACATTAATTGCCATATTTGTGATTTTCTTTGAATATCTACTTTAAAGTATTTCGAAGATGAATAATTTTCGTGTACCATTGTTGTATTAATATTGAAAATATTAAAGAATAAATTATATTAAATATATGCAGACTGTTGTCTATATGTTTCGATTCAATGCAAAGTAATTACGACAGCTTTCTGCAATATGTCTCGAACTAATAGAGATGTTCATCCGTACTCTGAAAAGTCAAGCAAACGACTTTCACTTTCCTGAATATTGTTCCAAACCCATATTAAATCTAAAGAATAAAAAAAGACAAGATTTTCACCCCAAAATATCAGAAATTTCTCAAAAGCGTGTCGTTTTGTATCGAGATAGACGATTGCCATGGCAAGAGTCGGTAAGGTACATACATGAGATTGGTATCAAGATGTGTTGAATACGATTATACATAGTCGTCAAAATTATTTTTTTTTTCATATACATTTTCTGAAAGTAGAGATTCTCAGCTTTCTAATGGTATATCAATTGCCTAGTTTACTCAGTGATAACACCTTTAGATATCACATTTAGAATCTGTATGTAACAAGCAATCAATAACTCCTATTGAGAGAAAATGGCCATTAGTTCGGAACAAAAGAGTGCTATCGCTCTCTGTGTGCGCCCAAGTAAAATTGGGTATTCAAATGGCCATAGCAACCAGTATGAAGGGATTATCAGATTAGGCTGAATTTTGACACGCTGCTCCAGGAGGACCTATTCATTACTCACTCCACAATTTAATTTAATACCTTTGGAGGTAAAGTAGTAATTTGGCATTGAATGAAAGTATTACAAAAGCTCTCCAACCATTCATTAGCTCGACATTTGAAAAAAGGAGTCATTTTAAAATGCCCAAAAACATATTTCTAAGTCGAATTACGACTCACAAACTTGAGACATGATAGAATGTTAATGACACTACCCACTTCTATCAAAAACAGAAAATTGACCTATCCAAGCAAATTTACTATTTTGGGCTGTTTGCTACGTTGTGGTCCGTGCGACTTATTGTAGGTTTTGAGGCGGCGGGTCACATTGCATGAAGAATATATAATATATAATCTCTTACAAGAAAATGAAACAAAATCTGGGGAGCGTTTCATCAAGCGTTTTGTCAGTGTTTTTTACCGACTAATTTGCTCTCAGCCAATCAGATGCAAGGATTTCAGTAGCTTATAACAGTTGTCGGTAAAAATCACTGACAAAACGCTTGATGAAACGCTCCCCAGGTGTCAGACAGTACTGAATAATTGATGAATTTAACATGCTTAAAAAGAAATTACATTATTTTTTTATGCGTGCTATTCTCAAAGGGCGCGTTAAAAATTGCTCCACTTGCTGATGCACTCCTACGTCATACACTTTTTATAATAACGAAATTGAAATGACGTATAGTGTGCAAAAGCCATAATGTTTTACAGCGTAGTGTAGTTCTGTGGGCGTTTCAAGTGTCTTGTCGGTGATTTTTACCGACAAATTTGCTCTCAGCCAATCAGATTCAAGCTTTTATAACAAGTTGACAAGTTTTATGAAACTGGGCCCTGGGCGTTCTTTTAGTTTTGACTGTATTCATATCTTGAAATCGACTGCATTAGCTGTTGTTGCATTACCGGGTGGACGATTTTGTGGACGTTTACAATCAATACTAAAAATAAGTCTAGATCTAGGTTAGTACATTGGCGGATCCAGGATTCTTTTCTGACTTGTGCAGCCCCCCCCCCCCCCCCCCCCCCTTCATGCTAGAGGATCCTGGATCCGCCACTGTGATGAAAGCTCATCGCTGGTTATTCATTTTTTTTACCACAAATTATTATCGGTTGTCTTGAAGATTGGGCCGTACATCAACCAGATACTAACGATACGTGTGCGGTGATGGAGAACAAGAATGGTGATATGCATGACCACAGATGTAGTGATCTGCATGGCACAGTTTGCCAAGTCAGCATATCACAATAGGGAAATTACATCGGCATTCTATTAGAAAAATCAGAATTTTTGTTAAAAGGAAATTAAATCCGCCCTGTAATTGTAAGTTTGAATGAAATCAGAAACGCAATATGAAAATTATGAAGTTTTGAAAGTTATAATCACTAGACATACTTATGGGAATTTAATATTGGCCGAATCGGGATTTTAATAATATTTAGCAGCTTACAACTCTCCCGTTTTCAACATAAATTTTGGAAATAAGAAGGTAAAGTAGGCGTAATGAAAGAGAAATAAGGTGAAGGAGACTCTAGTATAGGATATCGAATAGAGAGAAAGATAAAAGGGTAAAATATCAAAGAAGGCCTGAACCTGACAGAGATTATTATCCCCCATTCAGACGGTCTTGGATATTAATTTCACTGGCTTTTTGTAAAGTACATAACTGCATGAATTCGAAATCGTGCTACTAACATCCAAGACCATCCATTATCTAGCCCCTATGGATATGACTGGAACACTTAAAATCTTGCCTCAAAACATACCTGTTTCAAAAGATGTGTAAATGTGGACTTTATTAGAGGAGCATGGCAGTGCCTTTGAATGTTGTTAACATAAATGTGGAGCAATATAAGTGTATCACATTCATCATCATAATTGTGATGGTTATATCAATGTGTTGCAGGATAGGTCGCCTGTCAACACCCAGGCCTATACCCCAAATTCCTAAGGAATTCTGAGGATTCCCTTCGACAAATTGTTGTCGGCAAATTTGTTAAGTCTAAACGTTCACTCTAAAAACTTAAGTGCTGTATATAGCACTTTTTGAGGGCATGCATAGGGACTGCACTCAGAGTTCTATTGAATGCACACAGCGTGCTATTTCAGCACTTTCACGGTAGCTGGACCAGCTCCTTAAACTGCTAAACATTCATTAACAAAATCGTGATTTTGACGAGCCTCGAACCAGGGTCCGCTGATCGAGAATTGCTGGCATTACCGCTAGACTAACTCACATCGTACGATTAAGAGCAGATCATATTGTTACAGAGTGAATTTACGACACCACTGGATTGCAAGAAGCATTCGTTAGTTTATCGGTAAGGCTGGGTTCACATAGAAGTATACTATTCGGGTATACGGTGCACGTTTTCGAGGGCACGCGAATAGCTTGAATCGAACAATAGGATTTCCTAATACCGGGTCACATGAGAGGGCACTATACGAAAATGCCGTATAGCTGCGTATAGCTGCGTATAGTATAGCATAGTGGGAATCGTGCTTGTTCGATTTTCGTGCAGCGTATACCATCCTGTTCGGATGTGGCAACTGGTGTTCTGAATTTCCCTATAAACAATTTATTGTGTGCTTTGGTTAAATAAGGTAAGTTACAAATAAAAGGATTTCTTGGTACTCATTTTATTGGAATTTCATAGCACATGCCGTCATATTTAAGTTATCCAACACTTTAGGGTTACTATGTCAAATGCCCCCCCCCCCTTTTTTTTTAACTGAAAGAAAAATATCTCATGCACATTCTGTGTGATTTATGTGGGCTCTGCATTTTTCTTTCTTTCTTGTTTGACCTTGAAAGGATTGAAGACACAAGGTCAAAATGGCTCAACTAACCCGCAGCGCGGGTTAATTGAGCCATGTTGTTGTGTATAGTAACAGCAAGAGCAACATTTAACTAATTACTTAATTATTCTTATAATAAGTTAAATAATGTGGAAATAGATTTAATTCAAGAAAATATTGGTTATAAAATGATTTCTTTATTATTTCACTTTTGATAAGAGTTCACAAAGCTGGGATGGGGGAGTAGAATCAAGCTACCCCCCCCCCCCCCCATAAAAAATGACGTCATCAAAGCGAAAATAGGAATAATTGATAAAATCAATTAGGCTGATTCATGTTTGAAATGTTAAAATATATATTTGGAAACATAACTACAGTATTTCCAATCACATCCCCCCAACCCCCCCCCCCCCCAAAAAAAAAAATTGTTTTTAGTGTGTAAAACCATATGGCTCAAATATTAAAGTAGGACACGCGTGCTACCTTATGTGACTCGCCATGCCCGTATAGCGTATAGCGTATAGCGAATAGCGAATAGCGAATATCGTATACCGTATACCGTATACTTCTATGTGAACCCAGCCTAACGTCAGCGCCTCTCAATCAGCGGAACCTGGTTCGCGGCTCGCCACGGTCACATTTTTTTTTTGCTGGTAAATTAGCACACTACAAGTGCTAAAACAGCATTTCAGGTGCAGTCACTATACATGCCCCGAAAAAGTAGCACTTTAGTTTTTACAGTGTTGATACGCTCGTGCCTGAATAATTATGTGGTATGCATGCTACAATAGAATGTATACAATTTGGGTGTTTATTTATAATTATATATTCTCATTTTTTAAAACGAACGAGCAGTTTAACTGGTGGTGATGTCACAAAAGGCACAAGATGGATGATCCGACATATGCCCTGGCAATATTTCCCCGGGCTTTAGTTTATCAGTGACACAGGATAAGTGTCGCGATGGGTTTTAGGTTTAGTTTAGTGTTAGTTCTCGAGATTAAAATTGTCATTTTCTTTAAAATTCACAGGAATGGTAGGTGTATAATTAATCAAGTTATTTTCTATATAATTAATGAACGGATAATCGGCTCTTGAATCGAGTTTATCAGATTCAGTACTTTGCAAATTAAAGAAAGAAAATTAGAACATAATTCAGTAATACTGGCCAAGTCCCCTCCCCATCTTTTGTTATCTCTGTTTTGAGGTTTGGTCAAGGGGATTCGTCACCAAGGACAACACATGCCAGATAACTGCATTATTCAAGTCAGTCCGACGCTCAGTCAAACCCCGAGAATACATCCCACTTATTTCTAAGATTGCCATTTTAACATCGCATGCAATGGCTGCTGTCGCTTCAAGCTACTTAGCTTATGATAGCTGGCCCCTGCACTCACTTAATTTCGATAATTATATTATTACATTACAATTTAAGTATATTAACTGTTGCACTTCTTGTTTATCATTCGCTTATAAATTGTATGATAAAGAAAAAAGAAAATGTTAATACTTGTTTCATCAATAAATGCAGAAACAACTGCAAGAAAAAAATCTACAACGGACGAGCAGAACCGTCATGGATTAATTCGGCGCTGCTCTATCCGTAAAGTTATACAGTGATATCGATACCATGGTTATAATGTTAGATTACCATTATCATAATTATTATGATTATTAGAATTTGATCATATATATATATATATACTGATGGCATGATATGCAATGTTCCGTCCTTGTTTTGTACATATTGCATCCTGGAATTCGATTTTACAAGCTTTTGGTCGTTTTTCTCATTTTGGCAGACTTATGAGAAAATCAACATCAACAACAAATCTAAATAATTTCTTAAACCAAGGCACTAATTTAAAGGAGAATGAAATTCAACATACATTAGCTGATAATCATGTGGAAAATTGTCTGCCTGTTCAAAATGTCTTGAAAATACTCTGATTTGATTACTCAGTGAGGAGAACAGTCTCTCTAAAGTTTGCAGATTTCTTGCTAGATATTATTCCATGGGGGCAGCCATTTTGAAGAAAAAAAAACTCTGATGATATTGCGGTACATGCCCATTTACTTGTACACAATGGATAAGATGTTGCATAATGAATAGCTAAAGCCAACCATGCAAAATGGCAGCCATCTTTGTACCCCCATTGTCTCGCACAGGTGATATCTAAGAGCAGTTGTAGGTCTTTCTCACTTCTTTGAAAAATTGACAAACCTTTGTCAGACCAAGCAACTTACAAGTGCATGCCAAATCTTGCTTAACAAAAGAAACAGCTGAACCAAATATCTTGACACAAATAGGTTATATGACACGATAAAAGTATCTTCATTTGAATGTACTTAACTACAAAAATGGTTTATTATGAGAAAATCCAGTGCCATGCATTCCACAAATGATCATGAGTGTCATGGTAGCTAGTGTATAGGTCAGTGGGTATCTCACAAATAGAACTGCTCTGACATTACTTTGTAAAGAAAATGGCAGCCCCCATGGGATAATGCCAAGCAAGGAAACTGCAACTTTCGGAGACACTGTTCTCCTTCTTAAATAATCAAATAGGAGTAATTTCAAGATATTTGTAATAGGCTGACAATTATCTACATGATTATAGGCTAATGTTTGTTGGCTTTTATTCCCCTTTAATTCCACTGTCATTAGAACTACATTATCTAGTGTGTGTATATTTTGCATGCAAAGTGTTACTTACTATTTGATAATGTCGAACAGTACTCATGTATTAAATAATTTACGATATGTTTATATTAATAGATACATCTGTTTCGTTTAATAGTTTGAAAAGTAATTATAAGCCTACGGTATTGATTAGACTTAAGTTATCTTATTATCTCCAGAATTCTTGTTATATATACTTACGAATAAGAGTCTAATGTCCCCCTTATGATGATGTATGCTTTTAGCCTTATTACATACTATATAATATATCACATCAGCTGGCAACAACACGACAATTCCTATTGTTGGTCTCTTCTTCCTGTTTTTCTTTCTCTATCATATCCAACTTTGGGTTGTCCCAATCAAGTAGTTTCGTTGTTAATCTCCAAATACACTAATATATTTAGTTTCATTTGTAGACAGTTACTACTCAGTAGATGATGCCATTTCTGAATCACGTTTACTAAAATCATGAACCTATAATTTCCATAAATCATCCACCACTAGTACTTTACCATGCAATTAGTTATGTAATTATCTTAGTAACACGTTTTGGACTTCACAGAAATAGATTGCTTGGATGTTTCCTTTTGCATACATGGTTACTACCTCTTTTTACGTCCTTTAATTTTCTATTTTTTGACGTTGTATCTTTGTATTATATAGTTTGTTTCTTTCTACCATTCTTATATTCATAATACCTTGTATTTCTCTGCAACCGCATACTGTATCCTACGTTACTCCATGTTCGTAAATATGCTTTGAAATTTGAACAATAAAGTATATTTGCTCTAAAAAAAAGGACATAAAGTACCGCATCCACCAAATCAGATGCTACTGCGCGTACAAATCGGGGTCATATCAGGGTAATTTCTTCCATATACTAATTACGAACAAGCTTACTGTTCAAGTTCCCATCATGATAATGCTTTGTCACACTTAATAATTAATTGTTCTCATGTAAGCATATTTTGCTTGAGCTTTGGTATGTTTTATAGATACGGCCAAATCACGAAAGTGTGTGACGGTACAAAATGCCGACGTTGAAAAGAGCACTGGCGTAGCTAGACTTGTTGAACGTGGGGAAGGGGGCCGGGCAGACACGAGGGCTTACAAAGTCACACAGTTACACTTACACTTCCGCTAGAACACCCCCCCCCCCCCCCCCCCACACACACACACACACAAACACACATATTATATTTTTATTTTGTAAAGCGAATGCACAGGGTGCTCGGCCCCTTTTACGCCCCCTGAATACGCCTTTAGAAAAGAGTGAGCTGTTTCTAGCGAGCGCTGTAATCTGAGGGTACTTTCGATGCTGAAGGCCTGTAGGTTCATGAAGATGAATAGTTACCTCGTCATCACGACCATAGGTGCACTGTTTAATTGTTTTTTTTTTAGATTATATCCACATCACTGTTTTTAGTGCTTCTAGAATAATCAGGATGGTAAGTATTTTCTTTCTTTTGAAATTTTGCGATTTTTCTTTGAGAATTGATTTCCCTGAAATTATGTTCGTTTGTCGAATATTCTCCTTATAACTGAATTCATATAAAATTATTTAAATCTTTGTGAGCAATATTTCATTTCATTTTTATTGAGGAAAAAAAATACAAAACACCTCTAAAGTAACGATTTGTTCATGGGCATTATCAGGCAGATGATCTTTTTATGTGTGTTAGTAAGAACGAATGGAAAAGTTGACCGCCGCTACAGACCCAACCCCTCCCCCTCACCTCCCCGCTTTCTTTTGTCCCCGTTTTCCGAAAAATCCGATAGATCGGGGTAATCGGATGAAAGACTGGTAGAGGCTCAATGTCTGTTCGCCAGTTTCATCGGCGGCTCCCGATTGATCCGATTGCGGGCGGATTGTAATCCGAGGGTGACCCGACAGTAATCTGACACTTCCAACACCCTCCCGACACCAATTCGACACATCCGTTACTATCCTTAGGATAATCGGACACTGACCCAATAATGGTCGGATTTGTCGCCAAAATCGGCAGTCGAGTATAAAAGCGGGCTACACCTCCTGACAGAACTAGACATGGATCAACGTCTTCGCAACGCTGCAGCTCTGGGCTGTGTTTTTTGCTCCAGCAACAAATTATATGTATGCAACAAGATGCAATAACCCTTGAGGTCCTGAGGAGGCTGAGAAAAAGGCGAAGAAGGCCACGTCGTTATTGACGCTGGGAGGTCTCTCCTTTGCCTTATGTCCTCGAACATTTCTGTTCTTTCTTGGAGCCATCTTCAGGATCTTGGAGCTGTAGTGTCTGATGTAAATCTGCGAAGTGAGTGTCGGCTGACTCTCTGTCGGCTGACACCGCTTGCTATGCGATATGTCGTCGCTTCTTTCACGAACCGGCACAAACCCCCCAAATCCGTCAATTTACCATTTCTGAGTTTTCTGCAAATTTAGCATTGGTAATCAGTAGTCTTTCACAATACCAAGTTACAACGACACAAACGCCCAAAAGACGATTCATTCTTTCACGAACCGGCACAAGACGGCGCGCGCACTGCGAACCGTGTGTTTTGTATGTATTATGAAGACGTGCGTGCTTCCTCGAGCTAATCTTATACTTTCAATTACTAAATTGGAGATTAGGATTGAAGAGGTATTTATATGATTGTATTAAAAACCACACGGCAGCTCAACAGCTGAATTGAGTGGAATTCAAATCATAACAATACACATAAAAGCGACGCGAGATAAAATACAACACAATTTCTATGACTTACCAACATTATACCTGAAAGAAAGAGAAGGGAGAGGGATAATGAAAGAAAGAGCGAAGAGAGAGAGAGAAAGTTAGCGGGGGAGAAAAATAAAGGAGGTGAAAGCAACAAAGGGAATAAATAAGAGAGAGAGATCACTAGACAGAGATCAGAAGATAAATTAAGTGAGATAGTTTAATACAGGAAGAGTGGGAGAAGTGGGAATGAGAATGAGAAATACAAAAAAGGGGGAGAGTGAAACAACCATACATTATTGTCAACATGTAAATCAAAAGGAGGGTATTAAACATAACTTATAAAAAAAATAGTCTTTAGTTTTAGCCCAACTGAGAAAAGGTTTAGAGGTATTAAGAATATAATAGTATTGTAAGGATAAGTAGTATTCTTAGGATCAGCAATTGGGATTTTTTTATGAACAAGCCGAAAATGAAAGTATAAGATTAGCTCGAGGAAGCACGCACGTCTTCATAATGCATACAAAGAACGAGGCGCGCGCACGAAAACACACGGTTCGCAGTGCGAGCGCCGTCTTGTGCCGGTTCGTGAAATAAATACCAGTGACGGACGTGACGACACAATCAAATGTGTCACTTCGTGAAGAATGTGCACTGCGTAGAAGACAATTTTTTTTTTCACGAAGTGACAAAAAAGTTTCCAGCGTCGTACTGTTAATAGTACTTGTCATTTAATTAAAATGTTAAATGGTGAGAAAAAGCAGAATTTTCTCCTTCTTTTGATATGTAATTTATGATATACAGTTTCACAACTTGCAAGATTCTTGCTGTTTGAAAACCTGCAAATTTACAAACACGTTTTTTCGCAGAATGTACTTATTTCGTGCCGGTTCGTGAAAGAAGCGACGATGTGTCGAATGGCAATTGAGTTGAGGAGCGATTACCATCCGATGTCACAACGGATAGAAATCGGACGCTGCTAAATATCACGTTACTTTCCGATGGAAATCGAATTGGTGCAGGGCGGCTATCAGGCGCGTCGGGCAGACCGCAGATTGCAATCAGATGACTGCTAATTATCGGACACTCATCAGATTGCCGTCATACGTCGGCTAAACACGTCCGACAGTTCCACAACACCAATCTGACACGCATCGGACTGACTCGACATACATCAGATACTGACTCGATTTGCGACCGGAAATGGCGTCCGATGGCGAACTAGGCCCCCTTAAAAATGAAATCCTGGCTATGCGGTTGGATCCTTCACGTCTGCCCCCCCCCCCCCACCTTTGAAAAATCGTGGCTAAGCCTGTGTTCATGCACACATTAGAATATGAAAGCTGCATTTACACACATAAAACTTGGTTTAGATCATTTTTTTTTAAATGAGAGAATAATTGCTTTGAAACTTAATTTGATGAATATACATAGAACAAAAAGATGGAACGTTTTGTGTCAAGAACATCAATGAAACTTATATAATATATCTATGTTAATTAGTGTTTTGAATGTATGTTACTAATCGCATTTTGGGGGTTTGTTTATGCATGTGTAACTTATGTATTGAATGAGTTTTGAAATAAAATCTTGAAAAAGAAAAAAAAACCTACTATTAACATACTCAATCATAGTCACAAAAACACATAGCATAGTACAATATAGCTTTGATTGAAAATCTCGTTATACATGTATTTATCATTAAAGGTGAATTATGACAAGCCCTTAATACGACATGACTACTTTGTGATACTGATCTCTAATAATGCTTAAAAAGAAGGTTGAGTGATGGGAAAGCATTGTGGAAGAATAGTATAGACATGTGTGTGAAAAGTCGGAGCCAAACTTTCATGTCAAAGGTGTGTGTAATAGTAGTCCCATGTAGACATTTCTGTATACAGTGCATGTGACTTTCAGGAAGATTAAGTCAGTTTCTATGAATGTTCTCAATTCTCTCATTCACTGAGTCAGTTTCTTACCATTTTGATGATTCAAAAACCTCAAATGAACTGTAATCAACTTTTCATGATTGCTTCAAGACCAGGGGAGCATTTCATCAAGCGTTTTGTCAGTGATTTTTACTGACAAATTTGCTCTCAGCCAATCAGATGCAAGGATTTCAGTAGCTTATAACAGTAGTCGGTAAAAATCACTGACAAAACGCTTGATGAAATGCTCACCAGAACTCCACCTTTTCTGTAATACTTATCAAGAAATGCTGCACTAGTATTTTAGTACAAATTTGTCTCTTTTTCATCCCTGTCAATTCTGTGTTTAGTTTTTCAAGGTGGCCATGGTACTCTTCATACTCAATCAGCAACATCATGGTAAGTTGGTAGGGTTCTCACTGTGATATAATTAAGGAATCTTCTGGAAGGGAATTATTTTTCCAGTTATGTATGATTTTATGAACATAGAAATTTCCAGAAGAGAGTAATATTCATATGTGAAAAGTGAATATAATGTGTAGCAGTGAAATAATCAGAATGCACATACAGTAGAGAGAACATTCTAGATCTTTACATTGTGTGTGATGTACTATAGGATAATTGCAATGTATAATGTACATGTTGGAATGTGTTGATTACATGTATCCTGACCTTTACATGAACCTCTTAGTAAGAGTGTAACATTGCAATGGGTCTATTTATAGAAAAGGGGAATCCCCTTCCTTTGTTTGTTACAACTAGAACTATATGGAACTTACAAGAGAGTTCCAAACCTTCATGAATATTGTAGTAGAATGTAGAAAATTCTAATTAAGGGTTGAGATTGTATATAAGCTGGGAGCTTGCACAGAAATTTCAGAATTTATACCCTGAATACATCGTGGAGCATATATTGCATAAGTTCTCAGTTAACACCATCTGTTATTGATATCAACCTGTGGAGATCATCTTGGACCTCATCTTGGACTTCATCTTGGACCTCATCCTTGACATATTTGACATTGTGGTCAACATCGTCATTGACATTGATTATCGAGATTGCAGTTGACACTGTTATCGACATTGTGATTGCCATCGTCTTGGACATCGTCATCGACATCATTATCGACATCGATGACCTCCTGAATTATTTTGGACATTCTTCGGCTGGATCTGGAATCTTCTTTTGCCAGTTGGACAACATACCGTTTGGATTCAATAATTTATGGATTAGCAGCCAGCTTACTCTACACTTCAGGAACATTCTGGACTAATAGGAATTTCCCAGCTGAGAAATTGTAAGTCTTTACCAGTTTAAGTACATGTAGTGTATTTGTAACTAGAATCTGTAATTCTGTTATATTTGGTGTTGGTAAATATTTAAATTAAACCATAAATCATCTAAAGTTAATATCTTTTGTTTGATTCTTATCTTTTGTGGATTTTGGATCATAACAAACTGGGGGCTTGTCCGGGAGACGTAGCCAAATATAACAAGTCAAAAACAACAAAATTTAGAGAGAATTTTTGGGAATCTCTGGAAACTTCTAGAATACATATTGCAGATAAGGTCTTAAATTCTGTAATTGTTTGTTACATGTTTCATCATGACTACAATAGATGTTGAAGTGTTTGTTAAGAGGACAGATTTGTCCCTTGGTCAGTTGAAGTCACTCAGAAAAGAGGACTTGAGAGCTGTTTGTCAGCATTTGGGAGTAGTTCTTACCCCTGGGTTAAAGAAGGCAGAGATAATTGATCTGCTAGCTAGTCACATGAAGCTCAGTAAAGAAAGTGAGGTTCCTTCTAATGTTTCAAGTGATGTTCAACTCCAATTAGCAAAACTTGAGATGGAAAAGGAGAGAATGAAATTAGAATTTGAAGAAAAACAAAAACAAAGAGAAATGGAAGAAAAACGAAAACAAAGAGAAATGGAAGAAAAACGAAAACAAAGAGAAATGGAAATGGAAATGGAAGAAAAACAAAAACAGAGAGAAATCGAGATGGAAAGAGAAGAAAGGGAGTACCAGTTGAAATTGAGAGAAATGGAGTTAGCACATGCAAATACTAACTCTACCAAAGAGAAATCTCCCCAAGGTTTTGATGTAGCGAAGAACATTCGCCTTGTGCCAAAATTTGATGAAGAGGGAGTTGATGCATATTTTGTATCATTCGAAAAAGTGGCCAAGAGGTTGGAATGGCCTCAGAAATACTGGACTCTGCTTCTTCAAAGCGTTTTTGTGGGAAAGGCTGCAAAAGTCTACTCATCTCTCTCTGAAGAGCAATCATGTGACTATGCTACAGTGAAGAATACTATTCTTAATGCATATGAGTTGGTCCCAGAAGCATACAGACGTAAATTTAGGAATATGCAAAGACAATCAGGCCAGACCTATGTTGAGTTTGCTAGGGAACAAGAAATGATGTTTGACAAGTGGTACAGATCACTGAAAGTTGACAAAGATTTTGCCCAGCTGAGAGAAGTTGTCCTCTTAGAGGAATTCAAAAAGGGTGTTCCTTTTGGTGTTAAGTCTCACCTAGATGACCAAAGAATTACTCAATTGAGTAAGGCAGCTGTGGTAGCTGATGAATTTGAGGTCACACACAGAGGTAGTGGGGATAGGCTTCCTTTCAAAAACTTTCAGAATAAGAAGGGAAAAGGGGCATTTGAATCCCACAAGAAATTTGGTGAGGGAAAACATGCTAGCAAGGAGAATGACACTGACAAGTCTCAGGCAGATAGAGGCGCGAAATCAAGTGAAAGATCTGTTGGTCAAAGTTCCAAAGTTTGTTTTCATTGTAATAAGCCAGGACATTTGAAAAAGTCCTGTTGGGAATTGATTGGGAAACCAACCAAAATTAAGAAAGATGTGGGTTTAGTCAAGCAATCAAGTGTGCTACCCAAGGAGTCTGTCCAGTTGGAATCAGTCCAAGATGTTGAGAGTGTTTCTCCAGTATTTGCCGATAAGGTCAAGAAGGTTGATGAGAGCTTTAGAAGCTTTTTGCATGATGGTGAGGTATCCCCCTGTTCGACTGGTGCTGTAGGTAAGCCAGTGGTTATCCTTCGAGATACAGGGGCTGCTCAGTCCCTGATGATGTCAGGGCATTTAACTCTCCCACCAGAGAGTTCAGAGGATGCCAAAGTTTTGGTTCGAGGCATTGGTCCGGATTATGTGTCGGTTCCTTTGCATAAGGTCGACTTAAAGTGTGACCTAGTTAGTGGTCCTGTAACTGTTGGTGTCGTACCGGAATTACCCGTGGACGGGGTTGACTTTTTGTTGGGTAACGACTTGGCTGGAGAGAAAGTTGTTGCATCTCCAGTGGTTTCAGAGAAGCCGGTTGAGGTAGCTGAAACTGAACAGTTGCAGGAGGATTTTCCTGGAATTTTCACGGATTGTGTTGTCACGAGGTCTCAGGCTCGTAGGGCTGAACAGGATGATGCGGAATCTATTGATGTGGAGGAGAGTACTGATGTCTGGTTAGCTGAAACCTTTTTCAAGGATTTGGATGGGGATAATGTTGAAGGCTCTGTTGCAGACAATGATGGGTTGTTTAGCAAATCTTCCCTTGTACAGGCACAACAGGCGGACCCAGAATTGAAAGGCTTGTCACAGACGGCATGTTCTGAGGCTGAGGCTGATAAGGTTCCTGAGTGCTATTATGTCAAAGGTGACATATTGATGAGGAAGTGGAGACCTCCCCGGAGACCAGCTAATGAAGAGTGGTGTGTAGTTCACCAAGTTGTTGTTCCTCCCTGTTACCGCACAGAGATTCTGAGGATGGCTCACGAGTTGCCTATGGCAGGTCATTTAGGTATTCGGAAGACGGAGGATAGGGTCATGAGGCATTTCTATTGGCCGAAGATGCACAAGGATGTTGTGCAGTTCTGTAAGACATGTCATACATGTCAGGTGGTTGGGAAGGCACAGCCTTCTATCAAGCCTGCTCCTTTGATACCGATACCTGCATTTGATGAACCTTTTACTAGGGTTCTTGTTGACTGTGTTGGACCCTTACCCAGAACTAGGTCGGGTCACAAGTATCTTCTTACGATTATGGATTTGTCTACACGTTTTCCAGAGGCGATACCGTTGAGAAGTATCACTGCAAAGACAGTAGTACAGGCGCTAGTGCAGTTTTTCACTAGGTATGGTTTGCCCAAGGAAGTTCAGTCAGACCAAGGATCGAATTTCATGTCAGGAGTGTTTCAGCAAGTGATGCATGAGTTAGGGATAAAGCAGATCAAGTCCTCTGCTTATCATCCACAGTCCCAAGGTGCATTAGAACGCTATCACCAGACCCTGAAGACCATGCTTAGGGCTTATGGTGAAGAGTATCCTGATGACTGGGATAAAGGTATCCCATTCTTGCTGTTCGCGACCAGGGATTCCCCAAATGAGTCGACGGGCTTCAGTCCATTTGAGCTGGTCTATGGTCACGAGGTTAGGGGTCCCCTTAAGCTGATCAAAGAAAAGTTCATGGGTCAGAATGACGAGGTAAACCTTCTTGACTATGTGTCAAAGTTTCGAGAAAGGCTCTCAAAGGCTTGTGAGGTAGCCAAAGAACACTTGAAAGTGTCGCAAGCTAAAATGAAAACACAGGCAGACAAGAAGGCAAAAGAGCGCAACTTCAAGCCTGGAGATAGGGTGTTAGTGTTGTTGCCTTTGCTAGGTGAGCCCTTGAAAGCTAGGTTCAGTGGTCCCTACACTGTCAAAAAGAAACTGAATGATGTCAACTATGTGATCAGTACCC
Source organism: Heliocidaris erythrogramma (assembly GCA_025617745.1). Lineage (NCBI taxonomy): Eukaryota > Metazoa > Echinodermata > Echinoidea > Camarodonta > Echinometridae > Heliocidaris > Heliocidaris erythrogramma. The sequence continues at coordinate 45,657,582 of CM046863.1, forward strand.
CTGACAGAAGAAAGAGTCAAAGAGTATGTCATGTAAACATGCTGAAAGAATACTTTGAACGTGAGGCTAATCAGCCAGTAGGTGTAGCACATGTTGTAAAACAAGAGAAGCTAGAAGATGTAAATGAAGGCAAGGTAGAGACAGAGAGTGAATTGTCTCACACAGATGTGTCTAAAAATGAACCATGTGGAGTGAAATTGTCTAACTCAGAAATGTTAGAAAATTTGGATGATGCACTGAAGCATCTCTCTGATGAACAGAGAATTGACATATCTGGGTTGTTGAAAGATTATAAGCATGTGTGTAAAGATAGACCAGGTCGTACTGCCTTGACTGTACATGATGTAGATGTAGGTGATGTAAAACCTATCAAACAACATCCGTATAGACTTAATCCAAGCAAGTTGGAAAAAGTGAATGAGGAAATCCAGTTCATGTTAGATAATGACATAATCGAACCAAGTCAGAGTAGTTGGAGTTCCCCTATTGTAATGGTCCCAAAGCCGGATGGCTCTCAGAGATTTTGTATAGATTACCGCAAGGTAAATGCAGTCACTAAGACCGACTCATATCCAATTCCTAGGTTGGAAGATTGTATCGATAGGGTTGGGAACTCTGCCTTTGTCACTAAGATAGACTTGCTGAAGGGATATTGGCAGGTGCCACTGACTGACCGAGCCAAAGAAATATCAGCCTTTGTCACACCGGATGGCTTATTTCAATGCAAAGTCATGCCGTTTGGAATGAAGAATGCACCAGCAACCTTTCAAAGATTGACAAATCAGGTGATTGCTGGGCTTGACAATTGTGTTGTGTACATAGATGACATCTTAGTGTACAGCGATACATGGAATGACCATCTCAATCATTTGAGATTACTGTTTGACAGATTAGATGAAGCCAACTTAGTAGTTAATCTGATGAAGAGTGAATTTGGCAAGGCAAAGGTCACTTATCTTGGTCATGTGGTTGGTCAGGGGCAAGTGCTACCGAGAGAAGCAAAGATTCAGGCAATCTTAGACTTCCCCATTCCCACAACTAAGAAAGAGTTGCTCAGATTCCTAGGTACGAGTGGTTTCTACAGGAAGTTCGTTCCAAATTACAGTACTGTGGTTAGTCCACTGACGGACTTGCTGAAAGCAAAAGTGAAGTATGTATGGTCTGATGCATGTCAGAGATCATTTGAGAAGTTGAAGGCCATTTTGGTGAATGAGCCTGTTTTGGCAGCTCCAAACTTCACAAAGCCGTTCAAGGTGGCTATTGATGCCAGTGATGTTGGAGTGGGAGCAGTGTTGCTCCAAGAGGATGAAGAAGGCTTTGAAAAATCAGTCTGTTACTTCTCAAAGAAACTCAACCAATATCAGAAGAAATATTCAACTATCGAAAAAGAGGCTCTGAGTCTCGTACTCGCTCTCCAGCAGTTTGATGTGTACCTAACCAACAGTAATGGTGATATCATGGTCTACACTGACCATAACCCTCTTGTGTTCTTGGAGAAATTCAAAACAAAGAACCAAAGACTGTACAGGTGGAGCCTTATGCTCCAACCTTTCCCCTTGAAAATTGTACATATTCGTGGAAAGAATAATGTGATTGCTGATGCTCTTTCAAGAATGTAAAGAGAGAAATTACTCTTTTTGTGACAAAGTTTGTCATAGTATAATTGCATTTTTCTTTTTTGATGGTCCTTAAATACATGTGTGATATGACTTGTAATGCCTTTGTACAGGATGAAAGGCTTATCTGGATAATTTGAAACAGGTTGAATCTTAAAGAAACCTTTACTACGGTAAAGCTTTCTTTTTCCCGGTGGGGGAGGTGTGATATAATTAAGGAATCTTCTGGAAGGGAATTATTTTTCCAGTTATGTATGATTTTATGAACATAGAAATTTCCAGAAGAGAGTAATATTCGTATGTGAAAAGTGAATATAATGTGTAGCAGTGAAATAATCAGAATGCACATACAGTAGAGAGAACATTCTAGATCTTTACATTGTGTGTGATGTACTATAGGATAATTGCAATGTATAATGTACATGTTGGAATGTGTTGATTACATGTATCCTGACCTTTACATGAACCTCTTAGTAAGAGTGTAACATTGCAATGGGTCTATTTATAGAAAAGGGGAATCCCCTTCCTTTGTTTGTTACAACTAGAACTATATGGAACTTACAAGAGAGTTCCAAACCTTCATGAATATTGTAGTAGAATGTAGAAAATTCTAATTAAGGGTTGAGATTGTATATAAGCTGGGAGCTTGCACAGAAATTTCAGAATTTATACCCTGAATACATCGTGGAGCATATATTGCATAAGTTCTCAGTTAACACCATCTGTTATTGATATCAACCTGTGGAGATCATCTTGGACCTCATCTTGGACTTCATCTTGGACCTCATCCTTGACATATTTGACATTGTGGTCAACATCGTCATTGACATTGATTATCGAGATTGCAGTTGACACTGTTATCGACATTGTGATTGCCATCGTCTTGGACATCGTCATCGACATCATTATCGACATCGATGACCTCCTGAATTATTTTGGACATTCTTCGGCTGGATCTGGAATCTTCTTTTGCCAGTTGGACAACATACCGTTTGGATTCAATAATTTGTGGATTAGCAGCCAGCTTACTCTACACTTCAGGAACATTCTGGACTAATAGGAATTTCCCAGCTGAGAAATTGTAAGTCTTTACCAGTTTAAGTACATGTAGTGTATTTGTAACTAGAATCTGTAATTCTGTTATATTTGGTGTTGGTAAATATTTAAATTAAACCATAAATCATCTAAAGTTAATATCTTTTGTTTGATTCTTATCTTTTGTGGATTTTGGATCATAACATCACATTTATAGTTTCACCTGTTTTACAAGTTATTAGCTCTTTAAAGAATGAAGTCCTCCCTGATTTCAAGTTGGTTTTAAAAAAACCAGGACATTATCAAAATAAACAGGTCAATGAAAGTTTTATCAGAATCCGACAGAAAATACGGAGGTCATGTACACTGTAAAGAAAATGTCTGTAATTTTACAGCAAATAAAAAATTATGGCGTCTGCAGAGTCGCGTAACTTCTGATGTGAAAATGCAGGTTAGCTGTTACATTTTCCTATGACATTGATGTACAAATACATCAGATTAGCTGTTATGAGTAAATACAGAACTAATCTGTATTTTTTCCCCTGTAAAAATACATATATTTTTTACAGTGTATTTTTGAACTGTAATGAATCAAGTACAAACTGGTAACTCCATGAAATATGTTTTTGAGGTCCTCTCCAATTTTCCATTATACTGAAAATCATTAATTTCCAATTTTCTTTTAACGAGATATCGTACGTGCACCCTAGATATAACCATAGCTTTTGTGTAAAAACGTATGTTTTTACACAAAACAAGTATGACACAAATTTATTCCTTCATCAACAACTTAGAAAATCAAACTTTATGAAATTTTCTGTAAAGAGCAAATGGTATAGAGCACCTCAAAAGATACGTCACGGGGTTGCCAATTTTTGTTAATATATTAATTATAACTTTCTGTTTTTCCCATATTTTGCTTTTATTCAAATCAAGTAAATACTAGTGTCGATTTCCACTGAAAAGAAAATCATAAGATCAGGAAATGAATGACCTTATACATTGTATAAATGCTCTAATAATCAAACAAAATTTTACACCGAATGTTCAAAACTACAAGTAAAATATTATCTACCTCTCAGGCATGAGGGCCAGAATTTCGACCGGGGCTGAATCCTTTTTGCCCGAATTGCCTACAATCAACATTTTTTCACACTTTGGATTTCTTGTCATAACAATGCAGGAGACAACAAATATTCAAAAATTGCAAATAAAATAATGAAGTGTTGTTAGCCCGAATATTGGTAATCTCCAGATTTGTGGGGGAGGGTTGAAGGGGGATGGGGGCTCTTTTAATCACTTGCTCGATCGCTCCTCTTCTCGGCGAACAAACCATGAGTTTGACATCGCCCACCAATTAACGTGATAAGGAATACAAAGTTCATGAGATCTATTGTACGGCTTCTCACCTATAAAACATCACGTTCATTGTCATGTCCTGAATCGTGAAAGCCCCGTTTGTTATCATGGAGCCTTATTAATTTAGTGTGGTAAGTAGTGAAATGTTCATGAATTCTATTACGCGGCTTTTCACCTAAAATCAAGTTGATTGTCATATCTTGAAGCGTGAAAGCCTCATTTTTTATATCATAGAGCCCCGTTCCACTATGAAATAGTTTTGGTGATTAAATTACATTCTTCCCTCATTTCTCATGGAGGCCGTGTGTTGACACGCGTATTCCTATTATTAGGTTAACAACAATCACATTAGGATAATTATAAAGCCCCGTTTTTTTCAGTACGTTATACCATACGGTAAGCAGCAGGGATTTCAGCTGCGATACAGAAAGGTATTGTTGTGTTTTCAATTAATTACTGGTACGCACATGAGTTTTTTTTACTTCAAAAGTGAAGATATAATCAAACATTATTGTGAGAATAGTATTTGATAGAAGGTCATAAAAACTTACTTCAAATGAATCTGTCAACTTTACAAAGCGATTTTCAGTCTGATACGATATTCAGCTTTTGAGTCATGAGCAAGCAAAAGTGCCAAAGGTTTTTGTCTTACACTTAGTATGTACAACATGCGGACACATATATCATACACGAATTGTGTAATAATAATAAATGATTTAAATGTCCTGACAAAACTTCCAGAAAATCCATATGACGGTATAATTACGCTCGTGACGTGTGGGCAGTGAAGCATTCAAATCATTCTGCAGCAAAAGCTCTATCGAAACGTTGGAAATTATGGATATACATGTATATATATATAAAGTGTAAGGAAATAACATATACAACAGCTTTGGCAAATCTCGTGGAAATAAATACAAATGTGAAAGAAATTGCGAGAATAACGTTGCGTAGCTCAATCAAAGTTCCCCAGAGCTGTCCTCCCTTTTTGAAATTTTTGCAAAGGCTGAAAAAATGTCTCCGCCGGGAATCGAACCCGGGACGTTGGCTTAGAACGCCAATGCCTTAACCACTAGACCACGGAGACGGGTTAGTGGTTTCGGCGACACCAGATTCAATTGACCGACAGATTGACAAATCCTCAACCTTATTAATTAATTCCTTTGTCGGGGGCAGGTGAGTTTTGAACAAAGACAAGCCGCGTGCCTCAGCTGGATCCAAGCGAATGCTTTGAATACATGTATACATTAGAATTATTATTAACAAGTGTAAGGAAATAACATATACAACAGCTTTGGCAAATCTTTGATTGAGCTACGCAACGTTATTCTCGCAATTTCTTTCACATATATATATATATATATATATATATATATATATATGCGTGTGTGTGTGTGTGTATGTGTTGGTATATATATATATATAAACGACTAATGGGTACATTAGGAGGACAGTTTTTGTTCTTTTTCTTTGTTCAACTGTCGACCTAATGTAGGGGTCGCTATTATGACGAAATAAACTGCATTGTTAGGTGTCGACTTAATGTACCCGTTAGTCAAATATAGATATACTAGCAGAAGCAGCCCGTGGACATCCACGGGCGCTAGCTGTGTTTATGATTAATCACCGTACCGTATATTTGTTACAATAATCAAGTGAATAAATAAAAAAGTCGGGTAAAATTATTTTTACCAAGAAGTATTTAGAACATGTCCATTGGCGGGCCCGGGGGGGGGGGTGCTTCTGGCCCGTGCCACCACCCCCCTCCCCCCCCCCCCCCCCCCCCGTTCAATGGCAGGAAAGTATGTATTTTGACCATAGACGATCCGTCCTTTTGTTGATTGTGCCCCCGCCCCCTTTTAGAATGAAACCTTCTTTTTTTTTTGTCAGAGAATTATGGAGGGACCCCCATATAACCACCCCCTCCTGAGCGAATTTTCTAGGTCTGACGAAAAAAAAATTCTCGCCACCACCCCCCCCCCCCCCCAGGTCTGCCTTTTCCAAAAGTTCACAAACCTGCACTTGTTTTCCCCGCCTTATACTAAATTCTGGATCCGCCCCTGATCATGTGAATATGTCTTATTTATCCAAAGCTTGCATGAGTTCTGAAGAAAATTCCTTTTAATCTTGATGAAAATTGATGATATGGATATAATAATGTTCGAGTAGAATATCCATGCATAGACCTAGAGGGAGCGATTTGATCTTGCCATGTTTCTGTGGTTTATTAATACTCAGAGTAACATCCATAATTAGCGGTACGTCCCCTGTAAAGGATGCAATAATGAGAAAAAATGAATTTGTCATTTTATTTTCAGGGGGATTATGGCCCCCTTATATGGGTCTTGGGAGGACCGACGGATTGACTTCCACCCTACTACCCCCCCCCCCCCCCCCCCCCGTCCAGCTCCCCCCATTCCATTGTCATCCCATCACCCCCAGGGCGAGGGGAGAAGGGATTAATATCATTATACGTATTCATAATCATTATGGAAATATTTTCGAAGGAATTTTCTTCTTATCAGATTTTCTGATAAAGTGTCAAATTACCGGTAGCGAACGTCGTGAAACATACACACTAAACTGTGTGTGTGACCATGAAGCTTCAAATGATGTAACTCTATACCTGTATGATGACCTGTACACGTACGTGCGAACGATCTAACACGTGTGTATAATACTGTACTGTACACTGAAGCCATGCGGATATATGGCCATGCTGTTCTTTGGCATAGCTCCCCTTCACAGGGAAAGGTATATGGGTTGGTGGAATTATTAGGCCTACTCCCTGCGGAAATTCAATGTTTAAAAATGAATTTATGAAATATGGACGGGACGTCAGCCCTCAAGAAGTGCCTCCCACCACCCTAAGAACCCTTCCCCACCCGTGGGTACCAAAAGGCGGGGGCCGAAAGGGCCAGGGGAGGAGCCTATTTGAACCAAAAAAAGAGCCCGAAATCCTTAGTGTATTATATTATAAGATATAATTGTAGGTAAATAACCTATACAAAAGCTTTGGCAACTTTCGTAGAAAGAATGTAGTTGTGAGAAATTAAAATGAGAGAATAATGGTTGCGTAATTTAATTAAAGTTCCCCGGAGCTGTCCTCCTTTTTTGAGTGTTTGTGGTTAAGGCATTAATGTTCTAGCCAACAACCCGGGTTCGACGGCGGGGACATTTAATCAACCTTTGCAAACATTTAAAAAAAAGGACAGCTCTGGGAACTTTGATTTATGCTATGCAACCATCGTTCTCTCATTTTCATTTCTCACATTTATATATAATATGCATATACCGGGTGTCCCCCAAAAAGCGGAACGGCGGGTTTTCATTACTTTGCCTACAAAAAGTATACAATTATTTTACATCAATGGGTAAAGCTTCCCCCCGAACATCGTACATATACCATATGGAAGGCTATTCTCGCCACAATTCTACTCTCATTGGTCGCAAAATTCATGCAAAATTTGAAAATGACTGTATTTTAAGAAACGGGAATACAATCAAAATTACTTAACCGATTTCAATGATCTTGATTTCTCGTTGGTAGAAGATGCTTTACCCAATATTGTAACAACATTATGTACTTTTCAAAAGTAAAGTACTGATAATCCGCCGTTCCGCTTTTTTGTGGGACACCCGGTATACATATGTGTATAAGCTATGAAGTAAAAAAAAATCATTTTAACTAACTTTTCCTTCTTCTTATCACAAAATTGATGAGCTTATTTGCTAGGCTTATTCAGCTGGCAAAACAAAACGTAGAACCTATGTCAGCATCGTAACTTTACCCTAAACTGATATATATACTTTTTATACAGCAGGTATTCTTGGTGATGGAACATGCCCGGAAATACCTATGGACATCTGTCCCTTTGAAGTCTCAGAACATACTGGGGAAGTAGTCAAACTAGTTCCAAAGTATCTACCACGTGATCACCCTGAATATTACGTCAGAACGCCAGAAGAAGCTAGGGACAAAATAAACTTATACTGCGCACATCCGGGTATGTTAAGACACTTTTTCTACAATTACGGCCAATATTTATTCCCATGTCACCTATAATTATGGGATTGAAGAATTCATTATTCATGTATAGTTGTATTCAATAAAATAATTTACAAATTATCCGAGGTATTTGCATTTACATGTACAAATCAAAATCAAATCAAATCAAACAAACAAACAGGCAAACAAGCAATAATCAAATGATCAAGTATTTGATTGAACACACACACATATTTGAAAGTCATATTGCATGAGTAACATTAACACGTCAGTGAAAGCTAAAGATCCACTCCGGAGACGGAGGGAAATGGAAAAACCACTGGATAGCTTACAAAACTCAATTGTTGGAGACACTGAAATAACAATCTGTGTTGGTCATAAGATGGTGAAGAGTTGAAGTTTTCATCTTAATCCAAAAAATTTTAATTCCCCCCCCCCCCCTCCAAAAAAACAAATAAATAAATAAAAAAATATAAAAAATAAATAAATAAAAAAAAAAAAAAATTAAATTAAATCAAAAAATAATTTTAAAAAACAGCTTTTCAGCGATATCAGTGATGTCACCAGACTTGACCTTCCTAACGTTATGGTCGGTAACCAGGTCATAGACGTTTCTCGGACGTGTCCCAGCACATTCACATTGATTCTCTTGGCAACCACGTAGACATTTTGTAAAGTACGGGTGTTGGATAGGGAACCACGATACTTCGAAAGGGGAGCGAATGAAGTTATCTACATCTGGGGAGGATTTCACTAACGCTTGCGATGCATCGTTAACCCTTCGTAAGGGCCTGAATCCATTGCCCGTGGACGATGGGTTGCTTTTCGATTTCACAAAGCTCCTGCGAAGGGTTCACCCTTCGCAAACTCGTCGCAACCTAGCGGATGGTCAGAGGGTGATCGTAGACCCTTCGTAGAGCTGCGATGGGTTCAAAAAGTAACTTCCTGTCACAACAGACCGTATGGCGCAAAATCTCTTACAAGTTAAATTCGCTTTATCTATTTGTTTTCATTGAGAGGGTCTGTTTTGACCTCATAATAATCATTTGTGGTTCGAATTCTGGTCAAGATGAAACGTTACTCTTTTTTAAGGCCATACTTTTCTACAACCTCCTGACTTTAATCATCTTTTCGATGGAATGTTTGTAATTATTTTTTAAAACATCTTTTATTTAATTATTTATTATCATTTGTTTTTCTTAATGCAGGGCCTATTATACGTCATTTCATTATCATTGCATTCATTTTTATTGTTTTTATTTTTTTAATTAATTTATTTATTATTATTATTTTATTTTATTTATTTATTATTTTTTTTTTAATTTATTTTTTTTTTTTTTTTGGGGGGGGGGGGGCACACCAATAAATTTAAACCATGTGCCCCCCCCTAAAGAAAAAGGAATATGGTAACTTTGAGAAAAATTTTCCACTTTTCGTCCCTCTCTCCATTTCATCGATTTTTGTATTCTAACTCATGAATAAATCACTTGCTTTCTGCATTTTGCTTAGCCTACCCGCCATTCCTTTCATTTTTCCTCTTTCTTTCTTCTCATTACTGAACATTTCTTGTCTCTCTTTCTCTCTCATAAGCTTACTATAGATATATATATATTGTGAGGAAAAAACATATACAACAGCTTTGGCAACTCTTCCTTTCGCATTATATATATATATATATATATATATATAATGCGAAAGTCTACACCCCCTGTTCTTGAATCATTTATTGAACTCTTGCTACTTGTTTCCTCCCCCTCTCTTTTCACACACTCTCTCTCTCTCTGTCTCTCTGTTATTGTTTTGAAATATGATACTGAAAGAATATTAATATAAATCCCTTTCACAATATACTTTTCAGCACATGTTACTCTAAGAATTTCAACTTGTTTTACATATTATTGCAAATCTCATGAGTATAAAGTATAAACATACACTGTATATTAAATGCAAATCCAACTGGCAATGTCTTGCCATTCAAAGTTTACAGCTCCACATGGATTTTATGAGTTAACGATCAAAGAAGTAACACACAAAGTGGCTGAAAAATTTTTTCCTGATATTCACCTTCTCTTTAACCTACATCCTTTACGGTTACATGTCGTTTTCCAAAGGTTCATAATTCCGAAATTGAAAAAGGGTTCATAATTCCGAAAATGAATTTTGTATTTTCGGAATTATGAACCCTTTTTCATTTTCGGAATTATGAACCCCTTGCTACTGGAAATTTGCGTTTCTGAATTAGGGACCTTCGGAAAAACGAACCTTCAGAAAAACCAGTAGCCCCCTCCTAAACATAAATCATTCTTCTCTGTCTTACAGCATGTTACTCTCAGCCGTGTCATAATGGGGGAACGTGCATGGAAGAACTCGATGGGTATAGCTGCTCTTGTCGTGGAGGATACATAGGAACACATTGTGAATATCATGGTATGTTATTCGGAACTCCATTTTGAATAAAATCAGAACTTGGAGTCCAATTCCTGCATACTTATGATTATACTATTATACTTTTACGTGGGAGAGAGAAAGTAACCCGTTATAATCATGTATGTTATAAGGAGGAATTCGCGGGAAGGCATATCCCCGGCCTCGATCCACCAATGTAAAGTTCTCAACAGGCCTTATTTTCCTTGTATACACCGATTCGGAGAGCCGAACATGAAAGTGTTCAGTCACTATTCCTGGGGGACCATCCAGTATGCTCAATTTAAAATATTCCCGTTTTATATCATATTTTTGGGGGTTTTCATGTATTGATTAATTTGTTCTGTAAAGCGATTTGATCAGTTTTTAATTGGTTATAGTCATATAAAAGAAACAATGTATTATCATTATTTTAATAATGATTATTATTATTGTGATAGAAAGTGCCTCCAAGCTAAGTAAAGGCAAGTTTGGTTGTTTAGTAAATAAGAATTGGTGCATATGTCAGATTTTGGACAGGAAATCCTGCTATGATAATTTTAGAACATTTCTTTTTAACCCAGGGTCATGAATTAATAATGAAACTGGACAGGAAAAGTTGGCAGAAATGACAGCTACAACGCACAGTAGCAATTGTAGTGTTCTGAATTAATTACTGATACACAGGTCTTTGGGGCATTGGTATTTTTTTTAAGTGAAAGAATAAGTGAACATTCACAGCAATATTAACAGAAAAATGTTGAGAGAAATGTCATTAAACTTACTGACAATTAATTTTACATCTTGCAACTTTACAACGTACAGACTTCAGTCTAATACGAAGTATAATGTGTGAGCTATCAACGATCAAATGAGTCCACTTCGGAGTAATGCATCAAATGTTTGGCATCAATTATGAACCCCTTGCTACTGGAAATTTGCGTTTCGGAATTACCAACCTTCGGAAAAACGAACCTTCAGAAAAACCAGTAGCCCCCTCCTAAACATAAATCATTCTTCTCTGTCTAACAGCATGTTACTCTCAGCCGTGTCATAATGGGGGAACGTGCATGGAAGAACCCAATGGGTATAGCTGCTCTTGTCGTGGAGGATACATAGGAACACATTGTGAACAACATGGTATGTTATTCGGAACTCCATTTTGAATAAAATCAGATCTTCTGAATTAATTACTGATTCATAGGTCTTTGGGGCATTGGTGGGGTTTTTTTAAGTGAAAAAATAAGTGAATATTCACAGCTATATTAAAAGAAAAGTGTTCAGAGAAATGTCATAAAACTTACTCCCAATTAATTTTCCATCTTGCAACTTTACAACTTACAGACTTCAGTCTAATGCGAAATATAATCTGTGAGCTATCAACGATCAAAAGTGTCCACTTTTTTTCAGCACTTAGTACATGGCGGTATGAAGGTTTGGCATATCCATTGTACTTCTATCTTTTCTATTGCACAGCGTGTCATTCGCAGCCGTGTCTTAATCAAGGAACATGCATCGAAGAAATGGATGGGTATTACAACTGTTCTTGCCCTGGAGGTTATAAAGGAACACGTTGCGAGCAGCACGGTACGTTATTTTGATGTCCGTTTTAAGTCCCATTTTGAAATTTTGCGTGGGCATGGGCTTATATACATTTCAAATCATGATGATCTGTTTGGCTTTTTGGTCATCGCGAATATTTGCTGCCATTAGAAGGGGAGAGGGGGTTGTGAAACCCCAAACCAAATTTCAGTTGGCGAACTTCATTTTTCCACCCTATATATTGGCAAATCTGAATATCCTCGAATCATTCATTCCTTATTTGACAAGATATAATATACAATACATTGGTGCGGTTGTGCTTTCTCCTGATATTAGCCCGCTTGTTTTTTTGTCTGGGAATCTTTGACACCAAAATTTGTCCTATTCCACTCGGGAGTTACCCTTCCTTTTTACCCTGGTTCTGTCTTTTTATAATACCGGGATATTCCCTGGATGTTACTCCAGTTGGAATTTTGGTATAAAAGCGGTATAAGAAAGGTAAAAACGTTTAAGACTGCTAGAGACATTTTCTACGATGAGCGTGCGTTCTTGTGGGAAATCTTCCAACGGGCTCACCCTGCTGTTACTCGTGTTTGCTCCGGTTACTTTTTATGCCAAGAATATACTGGGGTAACACTCTTGAAAGAGGATTTTAAAAATACGGTAGACGAACCTTTGGTATGAATCGGGTATAAGCCAGACAAGTGAATAGTTGGTTGTTTTTTTTTTTTTTTTTTTTTTTTTTTTGTTTGGTAATGATATACTCTCAATTCCGATTTGATATGTGAACCCGTATTATCATTATCATCAAGGAATAATACATTCTTGTAAATGTCGTCATTTCCCGCCTCAAATTTGTCATTCAGAAAACTGTCCGGATGATTGGGTGTACGGGGAAACAAAGTGTTTTCTTATCACTAATCATAAAAAGAAATGGGAAGAGGCTCGGGAGTTCTGTTTCAACCTCAGCGCAGTAACCACGGTTAACGGAACTCAGATCGTACCGTCCCTGCTCTTCATAGAGAGTGAGGAAGAGTACTTGCTTCTTAAGCCCCACCTGACCTTCCCATGGACCTGGATGAATTGCAGTACCCTTAATGGGACATGGGTCTGTTTCACGGACAAAGCAGGGACTGCGAGTACATACAGAAGTGAGTTTATAGCATGCATTACACACACACACACACGTTTACATGGTTTTACTTCCGAGGACAACTATTGTTACTCGTCCTCGGACAGTCGATCGGAATAAGGCATAAATTCATTGTTCGACGTTCGAGGACTATTGTCCGGCTTCCGAGGACCATTGTTGTCATGATTTTTTTTTTGTTCTCTGTCCGAAAATGTCCTCGGACATAATGCTAAACAAACACACACCTACACGCACACCCACACCCACACACATATATATATGGGTGCGTTTGTGTGTGTGTTTGTGTGTATGTGTATATATATAGAGAGAGAGAGAGAGAGACAGAGAGAGATACAATGAATGAATTCCAGAGAAGACATTGGTAATGCATTGAATTCCAACTTTTATACTTATTTTCACCAAATTTTCGATCCTCACGGATCTTCCTCAGGGTAATGAACAAAGTGAAATATGTATGTGAAGCTCTGCTCAGAGAAAGTTGACAATGTAATATACCATGGTAACGCGCTTAGTTGCTAGGTAAAGGTTTGAGCGCTTATTTTTTAATGAGCGCAAAATACATAAATTGTGACGTAATAATACAAGTTGACGTGTAGTCTAACATAGCAACACGCACGGTTGCTAGGTGAAAGTTTGAGCGCATATATTAAATATTTGTCAAGGAGCGCAAAATTCATAGATAGTGACATAATAACAAACTGACATGGCAACACGCGCGGTAGTTAGCTCGAAGTTTGCGCTAAACCTAATGAGCGTAATAGCCATAAATTCAATTATGACGCAATAATGTATAAAAAAGAATGGTGCATAAGAAGTAAGACACAAAAGTTAAAGACATGTACATATCGTTTAGCCGCGCAAAATACATCAATCACATAACAACACGCGTGGTTGCTCGATCAAAATTTCTGTGCTAATTTTTACGAGCTCAAAAGACGCAATAATATATGCAAATGAACAGTGCATAATAAATAAAACATCAAACATCAAACATAGGCCTATAGATTTTTTTAGGTCATAACCGGTGAGCTCTAACAAACTGAGGCGTAATGAGGCATTATAATAATTACATTTACTACTTAAAGTAACTATATTTCTCTAGCCATGACAGGTCTCTGTTGAGCCCAATCTGAAAACTCTTGCTTCGAATAATAGCGCGCAATTCAGCTAGTTTTCTCTCATCAGCGGATTTATACCCGCCTCCGAAGAGGCAGATCTTAAGATCATTCAGGGAATGGTCGGCTTGGCTGAAATGTTCGGCTACTGGGAAACCAGTACGCCGTTGCCTGATGGTACATCTGTGGTTATTGAATCGCACTCTAAATCTAGTACCTGTTTCACCAATATAGGCTATTTCAGGGCATTTGTCGCAAAGAAAACAGTACAGAATGTTACTTGAATCACAGTTGTGATCGGGAGGATAGATCGTATAACCAGATGAGAGCCGTACGGAGTTTTCCGTTATTATGTGAGGGCAAATTTGACAGCGCGATTTGCCGCATGGCTTGTTACCTCTAGGTTTCTCTGAGCAGAGCTTCACATACATATTTCAATTTGTTCATTACCCTGAGGAAGATCCGTGAGGATTGAAAATTTGGTGAAAATAAATATAAAAGTTGGAATTCAATGCATTACCAATGTCTTCTCTGGAATTCATTCATTATATCTCTCTTCATGCTTTTCCAACACGCGGTTATGAAATATCATTATATATATATATATATATATAAATATATATATATATATAAATTCATAATGTTCCACGTATTGGCATAGGCTATGATGATATCAAAATAAAGGATGACTGAAATGCATTGATTGCCAATTACAGAAATTTTATTCTCCAAATTTTCGGGGGTCCTCCCCTTCGTCAGGGAAAACGTGAAGTGATTTCGACTGATAACAAACAATAATAAAATAAAAGCAAACGCAGTCTAAGCGTATATTGCAAATGCATTATGCGCTGGTGTTGCTGGGGTTAAAAGTAGGCATTATGACGTAATAAACGTCACAATGAAAAAGCCTAGACTCCCTAGACTCCCTAGCGGTAACAGGATGTGCGGCAAACCTGGCAGCGAGGTTCAAGATGCCCTCAAACGGGTTAGGCAAAAATCCAGAGAAGATCTCTTGGCCACGGCACCGAAGGATAGGTCCAACGACAGAATCCCTCTTGTTACTACCTATAATCCTGACACTACTAAGTTTGTGAGCACTGTCAAGAGGGAGTGGGCTGCGAACATAAATCTCGACAACACTCTGTCAACGAGTTTGGGTCAAACCCCCCTTCATTCGCAGCGCCAGCCTGCCAATCTTAAGCGACTTTTAGTGAGTAGTTCGCTGCCCAAGCCTAGACTCCCTAGCGGTAATAGGATGTGCGGCAAACCTCGCTGCCAGGTTTGCCGACATTTGATCACCGACCCTGTTGTTAAAATTTCACCATCGTTTACTATCCGACCTCCTAACCATAGCTGCGACGCTGACAATGCTCTCTATTGCATCAGGTGTGCTAAATGTTCAGATATATCCTACATTGGCGAAACAAGCACGCGATTCCGGACAAGGTTTAATAACCATAAGAGTACAATAAAGATGAGAAAAGATTTCCCAGTGGCTAATCACTTCAATCTACCCAACCATTCAATTGATGACCTCAGGGTCTGCATCTTCGGGGGTAACTACAAATCGGCTGACGAAAGGAAATGGGCAGAATTGCGCTACAAAGTAGAATCTAGGAGCTTTGAGAACGGCCTTAACAAGGACCTCGCGTGGCTCAGCCCATACACATTTTTCCGTTAATCCTGTTGCTTCTTCGTTCTTCTTTACAGTGTTTTCAGACTTGATTCTAATTTATATTATTTTGTTATGGTATGACCATTCTTCTTTATGCCAAGTGCTTTGTCTCTGTCTCTGTATAGCTTTCGCAGTCTAAACGTCTTCATAATGACGTCTTTTTCATTATGACGTTTATTACGTCATAATGCCGAATTTTAACCCCAGCAACACTAGCGCATAATGCATTTGCAATATACGCTTAGACTGCGTTTGCTTTTATTTTATTATTGTTTGTTATCAGTCGAAATCACTTCACGTTTTCCCTGACGAAGGGGGAGGACCCCCGAAAATTTGGAGAATAAAATTTCTGTAATTGGCAATCAATGAATTTCAGTCATCCTTTATTTTGATTGATATATATAATATTATATATATATATATTTATATATATAACTCTAAAGGCTACATTATGTGGACAGTTTTTGTCTTATTTCTATGCGCAACTCTCCACCTAATGTACCAACTGTCTACCTAAGGGGGGGGGGGCGCTATTATGACGAAATAAACCGCGTTGTTGTGTGTCCACCTAATGTACCCTTTAGTAAAATATGTATATATATATATACATATATGCATACATATATATCCCTCGATGGTAAGATAGCAGGACATCACGTATGAAAAAAACGGTCCGATAGCAGAACATTTGGAATAGCCGAACATTTTGCCGTCCAGCTATTGTTTTGACGTCTTTTTTCTCCCGGAAATCCTGCTTCAATTGTTACGATAGTAGGGGGCTATAAAGGAAACGTCGCCATCTAGCGGTAGAAATAATTTACGAAACCGTAGCTTTCCTACGAGAGCTGAAAATCTTTCTGTTCAATCATGGGTTGTATATCAAGCGTATGTCAAAAGGGTACTTGTGCTGGACATCACATTTTTCATATTTTTATGATAACGAATATGGTATATCTTATATCTACATAATAAGTTTTAAGCAATATGATTATCAATCGTCCTACTATTTCAATTTCATGCTGTAAAAATCTATAAACTCAAATATTTAGCAATATGCTAAAACTGGGGGTCCAAAACTTGGATCTGCTAACTGCGCACGCATGGACTACACAGAGTGAGCGCGCACGCGCGCGCAGAAAATAGTCCAGCTAATGTACATCATGTGTCATTAGCTGGTAATATACAATGTCTTGCAGTCGTACCGCAAGTGTGATGAAAAACAACAGCGGGACAAAGTTTTGAGCCTAAAAGATCTATATCTCTTAAATAACAACTGACATTTTGGAGCTGTATTGCTAATTTTAACCGATGGTTAGCTAATACAATAAACCATAAAAACGGCCGAAATAATTGTTGTGTTAAAGATATATAGTGATATATAAAAAAAGTCCTAGTAAGGAGCCATTTTTTTGCATGTCCGGCTAAGTTACCATATAGAGTTATATATATCTTCCTATCATTTGCTTTCTTTATCTTTCTGCATCACTGCCTTTCTATCTTTCTCGTGCCTTGACTATGTTGTTTATTTGCGCTTGATGTTTCGACAATAATTACGCGCAATGCACTACATCTTTGATGCATTTTTTGTACTGAAGTATCATTTCCTGAAGAAGCTTTATAAGCGAAGTATTGAACCTTTTGTGTATAACGGAGTCATTTATTTTGTGTGTCTCTCTCTCTTTCTCTCTCTATATGTATAGTAAACAAAATATGAAACTTCTGCTTCGGTGTGAAATTAATAGATATCGAAGAAAGAGTACACTCTAAAAAGTGAAGTGCTGAAACACGAGTGCTAATTGGAAGTTTGCACTTGACATGCTATTTCTAACACCTCACGTGCCATTTGCGTCTGGGAGATGATAAGGTGCAGAAAATTGAGAGCTAAAAGTAAGTGCTGAATGTTAGGACGCCCGTTTTACACTTCAGCTCGGCCGTAATATGGCAAAAGGGTGTATCTGGGTAAAATGTGGGTTTTATAGATTTTTCCATTTGGGGGGTCTTTGAGGTCGAAATTTTCATTTAGCCAACTCTCAGATGTGGTAGAATTTTCGTTTCTGAGATAATAGGAGCTATCTTGAGTCGTTTTCACATTTTGGTTGTAAATTTGATGGCAAAGGGTGTATCTATAGATACAGCCCTCAGAATATTGAGTAACGCTGATGCTTTAATGGCAGAAAGGTGTATCTTAAGATACAGCCCTTCGCCAAATTAACCAACAGATATATTTCGTACACTTAATATGGCAAAAGGGTGTATCTATAGATAGGATTTGTATGGTGTATCTGCAGATACACCCTTTTGCCATAAAGAGACTAAGGCGCCATTTGTCAGGTTTTGTTGGCGGAAGGGTGTATCTAGAAAAAACTGACTCTAATCCTGGTGATAATTAATTTCAAAAAATAAAACATATACAAAAATAATTTAAGGTATAAAGCAAAAATTCAGACAAACTCCATCATCGAACATCCATTCTTGTGACTTCCACATCAAATCCAAATACCCAAACTTTAAAGCCATTTTTCTCGATTTTGTTTATTCCGCTGCGGAGCTCAGATACACCCTTTTGCCATATTACGGCCGAGTTGCTGACCAACGTCCCGTGATAGCACCTGCACAATTCTGTGCTAATAATTATTATCCACGCCGATGAAATCGGCAGGGTTATGTAAAGGGCTCCGTATGTTGTTTTTTTTTTGTTTTTTTTGTTTGTGTACAAGATAACGAGAGAACGGGTGAACGGATTTGCACCAAATTTTCAGGGAATGTTTAGAAAGTGACAGGAAAGAATCGATTAGATTTTGGTGATGATTGGTTGACCCCTGCAAATTCGGTGTGACCTTGAAGTTTTGACCCTGTAGTAAAGTATAGGAACTTCAGTTCAGATAGTGACAGGAAAGAAACTAGAAAGTTTGATGACCCCAAACTTCGCCTGCCGATGCAGAAATATTTTGGCCAATCAAAACACTCATTACTTCGTCTCACCAAAATCTATTTCAGGTTTATGAATTTTAGAAGACTTTTAGACCCATTATTTGCCATTTCACTTCAAATCCGTACGAGCCTGCAATGAATATTCAAAGCAACGTATCCCAGCAACAAGGGATTTTTCGCGCGCTTGAACTGTATACTACTGCGAAATCGAAAGCGGCTAGGCTAGGCTAGGTACGTACGGTATAGCTAAAAAGCTATCGCGCGCGATACCTTTTTTATCTATTTTTTTTTTTTCGGTGAAAATCTGGTGAGTTTGTTCGACGTGAGTGAGTCTATCGCACTCGCGAGTGTTCGCGTGTGTTGATATGATCTGAGTCAGTGGGCTGTGTAGCTGTACGTACATAACTATACACAGCGCTGTCGCGAAGTGCCTGTGGCTGACTGTAGTACTAGTAGGATTGAACTTTTTTCTTTGGGTTATAACGGTCCTGTCATTTGAGATTTGAGTTAGTTTATAACTCATTTATGTCTGTTTGAGTGGATTTCGTAGTTGTAAAATATATACAAAAACTGTATTTTTTTTAATTCGTGTGGATTTGCAAAATTTGGTGGCTGAGGTTCGCCGAATGTACGCCAGTAGTATACACTTTGACTTTGTTGATGGGTGGTGACTGAGCTGAGTGAGTATTAAAGCTCTGTGCCTCGCATGCATGTCATTTTGAAGTCGAGATCCAACTTATTTTGTCGTCATATTTATTTTATCCAAGCCCGATGAAAAAAAAACAACATCCCCAATTGCAATGTAAAGATAGAACATGAATACATTTACTAACACTGACATGACTGAACCAAGGCCGTACGCAGCGGGGGGGGGGGGGGGGGCAGTTGCCCCCCCCCCCCCAGAAATTTCAAAATCATCCTTTTTTTTAATGGGGTTTTAGACTTCAAGTTATGGTTTCCTTTGAAAGCGATCATCTTGCCCTCCCCACGAAAAAAATTCTGCGTACGGCCTTGGACTGAACACTGAATACAAATTGCTAACATTTTTTTTCTCACCACCCCACGCTCTCTGACATGTCTAATCAATTACTTTTAGGGGAGGGATGTTTCAATAATAAAATATCCTTTTCAGAAGAATTTTTTTCAAGGTGGGGACACACAAAGCTATGACCTGGATATGGCAAAATTTATTGGGGGGGGGGGGGGGATGTGCCTCTTGTTATCCCCTTTGGATGGCTACTGCTTACAAAAATAATCGCAACAAAACAAAACCTATATTGGGTTTACTTTTTTTTATACACGACAGGGGAACCAACCAGTAAAAATATATCTATTTCTGCAGTTTCAAGAATAATAGCGCGCCGCTAAGGCGTGGGTCTGCCGCCTTTGACGGCCTTTCTAGTTAGGATTTGCACATGAGCAGATAAAGGTCATTTGACATAAACTGGTATGTTCGTTTAAAATTCACTGCGATAAGCATCGACAGTGTAATGATTATTCATATATTCATTTAATTATACTTTTCATTAAATCCACTGAAAAGCAACAAAATGTTCATTGATGGTTGCTATTTGACAGTCTGCCAAATGATAGCCAACTTGCAAACAATGCGCTTTCATAGAGTTTGAATTCTGCAGTTTGCTATGTCAGGCAAGCTTATGTATTAAAAAAGGGAAAGGTCATTTGGGAAAAGTTGCTCATGGGCCAATTACGAAATCACTTATTACGCAACTGTATAGTGCAAGAGCCATCATCTGCCGCACAGACATGGCATGGTAAGTCAAAATTGAAGACATTAAATTATAACTTCCGTAATTTTATGCGAATAAAGGTATCAAATAATATGATATTTACATTAATCTTTGTGGTGGTGGATATGAAACATGATGAAAAGCAATGAAGTGGAAATGTTTCAGCATGTGTGGTGTGGCCAAACGTCTACGTTACGCGTTGTCGTTGACATGAAAATTGTTGATCATGCGGGGTCAGCCAGGCATGGGCGCGATCAACCGCGCCGGCCGGGCCCGGGAAGTTTGGATGGCGGTGTGTTTGGCTTTTTTTCGTCACGATTGTGGATTGCCGAAATGGAACAATTAAACCTCGGAAATTGCCACTTTAATCCACATGCCATGGTTTTAGTCCACATCATCATGTATACAACCAGTTCATATCAATCTAAAAATAAAATCTAGACCTTAGTGTAGGGCTGTTTAACAGACTATAGAAGGGTGAGTTTTCAGCACTACAAGTGTGATTTTGTGCATACAGTTTGTGTATGTTCTTTAGTACTATATTGGGTTCAAAAGTGTTAGCACTAGTAGTGCCATTTTGGATGCTCTAAAATGGGTTATTTAATGCACTAGAAGTATGGTTTTAGCGAGCTGCATGCGTCTAATAGCACCAGAAGTGTAAAAAGGCTTACACTTAAAGTGTTTAAAGTAGCACTTGGACTGGTGTTGAATTATAGCACTTGTACAAGTGCTATTTTAGCACAATTTGTGCAGTCCCTATGCGTGCCCTTACAGGTGCTGCCTCCAAATCTTGAGGTGCTAAAAATAGCACTTGAGTTTTTAGAGTGTAAATGCTCAGGAGTAAAATAAAAACACCGCATGAGCCAAAATCAATGGACTGACGTTTTTGTCAAAGACCTTTATTAAAGTAAGGCTGAAAAAACCCATACAATCAGATGCAAGAAAATAAGAAGACACATAAGTTGACAAAATACAAATGATAATAATAACAAAAGTAAGCTTGACGCATGATTTGAGCGCTAGGAAGTGACGTGAAAAAGGAAAGAAAGAGCTGGCCCGTAATTTCAATCAATAAGATGCAAATATTTAAGATGACACATGGGTAGCCAAGATACATGTTAAAAAAAAAACAGAAGCGCTAAAGTGAGCGCTAAGAAATGACGCAACAAAGGATAGTATGGATTGGTGTGTTTTTTCTAAAGAAGAAAAAATGAAAAGCGCAAAATGAAAAATCTCTTCAGCGATAAGGTACTTGATGAAAGACCCCCACCCCCTGGACGACCCTCTGTTTGGCAGCAACCTGGTATCCACAGATTAGGTGATCCCCCAAATATATTTCTTTTTTTAGGCAAGGTAGAAAAATGTCAAAATTGTAGAAAAGTCCTGCCCTGATTTTGCTTTACCTGGTGGCCGATTTTGTTGCGTTTATAATCTACGGTATACAAAAAAATACGTAAAGATTAATGTTAATACATTAGCGGATCCAGGAATATTCAGGGTTTTGCCGCACCGCCCCCCCCCCCCCCTCCCCCAATGCTAGAGAATCCTGAATCTACCTTAATGAAAGATCATTGCATGTTAATTCATTATTATTGCCACATATTAATATTTGTATTGTAGGTTTATTTTTAGGTTACACCGTGTAATCTATCATGGTTTCAGAGCCCTGAAAAGGGCTGTATACAGCTCCACTAAGAGCTTTGTGGTTCTTGACGTTTCATTGGTATGTTCTGACCGTCACCAGGAGAACTAGAACACTGCCCAGTGGAGTCTATTTGTTGTCTACGAGGGGATCCAATTCATATATAGCCTGCTCATTTGAGCTTGGCGCCAATCGGAAATGCCCTCGAATTTTATTCACGGCTGAATTTTCCTTCTGTTCACTGCATGGTGGACTCTGATTCCTTGAAGGATTACACGGTGTAACCCTGAAAAGATTTAAACCTACAGTTCAATTTCTCCACCATGAAAAGTATCGTTGATACTTCACTAAATGTTAATATTTGATCTCTTTCAGATTGGCCGTGGATCAACCAAATAATAGCCATGACGTGTGTGCAGTGATACGGAGGGGGAATGGTACAATGCATGACCGTGCATGTACTAAACTACATGCCATAGTTTGCCAAGTCAACATATAATGAAAATGCAGACATAATGCAGACTCTCATCTGTTTTCCATTGGCATTGCGTCATAATT